>QZLH01000015.1:215457-264475 GCA_003833135.1 Oehlia diaphana
GCCGAAACTGCCGAAACCCTGCCGAAACTATAGTAAACATATAGTAAAATCTTGCCGAAATTTATCGCAGGATTTTGGAGAGGTTTTGGCAAGCAACCTTAAATGTGGGGGTATTTTAACTGGTATGGGTTAGACCCTCTAGTAAAAATTGATGGTCAGTTGATAGTGAAAAATACATACAAGAGATCCTTGGCTATCATATGATATCATTTTCAGAGCAATTTGAAGAAGAAAATGGTGAGTATTTTTTTCAATAAGATAACGCTCCAATACACATAAGTGTAAGGACACGAACTTTCATAGAAAATGTGTTGATAACTTAACTTCCATGGCCAGGACAAAGCCCTGACTTAAACCTGATTGAACATATGTGAGATAAACTTGAACACCGTATTCGAGTAAAAACAAATAGTCCAAAGAATTTGAAAGAATTAGAGTTACTTCTTCGGGAATGCTGGTCATAAATTCAACGTGAAATCTATCAAAAATTTGTTAAGAGTATGAATCGTCAAGTAATTGCAGTAATAAAGGCTCATGGCTATCCTATAAGATATTGATGATATTTTTATTAAATTTTAATAAAATTTTTTATATAAAATTAATTTTTATTTTCGTTTTTCTTTAAAAAAAATGATTTTTTTTATTAAGCAACTTCAGTAATAAGTTAAATTCTTAAATATGCAAAATTATGAGCTGGATTTTTTTTATTAAGCTGTATATGACAATAACTCTTTAATAAATATAATTTTATATAATAAAACTTATAGAAAAAAATTTTATTATTAAGCTAATTAATTTTATTTATTTTATTAAAAAATAGCTAAAAAAATCATTAATATAATAAATTATCTAATAATTTATAAAGTATATTATTTAATTGTGAAAAATTATAATTTATTTAAAAAATTATCATGCATATATAATTTTTTAGTAATATATTAAAATACGGAATGATAAAAAAATCATAATTTTTATTAATTTACTGGGTGGTCCTAAACTTTTGAGTAAGTAGTGTACATATCAAGTACTTATATATATTATATACCTATCAGATACCTGAAATATGTATAATATATATATTAGTACCCGATATGTATATGATATGTGTATTATTTGTATATGATTTTCTACATTTTGAGTACCTGATATATGTAAGATATATGTGTAGGATAAATCATTTTTTTACCAGTGCAGGTTATTATAAGCATCTATAACCAGTAAATACATCAGGAAATTTTTTTAGGCATAATTTAGTGTAATCTTTCAGAGGTGGTGTAAAATTTTGAAATATTACACTTAAGGTTGCTTGCCAAAACCCATCTGGCCCAACGCGAAATGCTGAAACTCTTATATAGTGGTGAAATGCCAAAATGCTGAAACCTGCCAAAACTGCGAAACTGCCAAAACTTGCGAAACTGCAAAACCTCATTTATCCATAGTTTCAGCATAATAAATAGTAATATTTTATATAAGTTTTGGCATAGTTTCGGCATTCCTTATATTTTTATTTACATATTTACATGTAATTAAAAAATATTGATATTCTGTTTTATTGTTTTATTGTATTATTTGTATATTTCTTTGACGCAATTAAGTATAACCCCCATCATCCAAAAGTCTGACAACCTAAAAAAATAAAATAAAGAAAGAAACATTAATATGTTTCTTTAAAATTTTAAGAAATATTTCTCCCCTCCCTCAGTCCCTCTAACTTACATTCAAAGCCTACGTTTCTTTAATATTGAAAACACACCACATCTTTACCTAAAAATAAAAGAAAAATGGCATTAATGTTTCCAATTATACAACTGCATACCACCCAAATAACACCTACCCGCATACTTTAAGAAAAAGTCAGAAATCTAAAAATGAAAGCAGAATGGAGTTAGTGTTGTTTCATAACTCCATTACGCAACCATACACTCACCTAAACACCTACTCGCATATTCCACTTCAAGAGAAAGCCAGAAATCTAAAAAAATAAAAAGAAATGTCATTAGTATTGTTTTATAACGCCATTTCATATTACACACCCACCCAAACTTTACTTGCCGCATATTTCACTTTAAGAGAAAGCTGGAAATCTAAAAAAATAAAAAGAAATGTCATTAGTGTTGTTTTATAACGCTATTTCATATTACACACCCACCCAAACTTCACTTGCCACATATTCCACTTCAAAAGAAAGCTGGAAATCTAAAAAAAATAAAAAATGAGTTCGTTAGTATTGTTTTATAACGCCATTTAATATTATACACCCACCCAAACTTCACTTACCATATATTCCCCTTCAAGAGAAAGCTGAAAATCTAAAAAATAAAAAAGGAGTCATTAGTATTGTTTTATAAGTTATAACACCATTTCATATTATACACCCACCCAAACTTAACATACTGTATGCTTCACTTTAAGGAAGGACCAAAAGAACAAACTCGGCTTACTTAAATTTGCCAAAATTCATTCAAAAGGCCGTTCTTAGTTCGTTCCAACGGAATCCACATTCAGAAGAACATAAAAGCCTTATTTTTTTTTAAGACTTTTTTTTAAAATTATGATCAACCGATCAGATTGTCAGATTGATAAACTGATCAGATCATTTAGTCACTTGACTGATACCGATGCCAAAACTATATGTATATCATATGATATACTGCGCTGAAACGCTAAAATAGTTTTGGCAGTTTTGGCAGTTTTGGCATTTCAGCATTTTAGGGTAATTTTGCAAAACTAGTTTCGGCAGTTTTGTATACGCCATCCTGCCAAAACCCCCAGTTTTGGCAAGCAATCTTAATTACACTAAAAACGTAATATTACAGAAGTTTACGCTCTTAAATTTAAATAATTATAGTAATTTAATAATATCACGCTATCTACTGATCCAATCAAGATGATCTATAGCTCATTGGAATCAGCTCATCAAGAAGAATCGAATAGTAGTAAAATCGCATTTCTACATTTGATAGAACGCTTTATAGTATGCAACAAAGTTTTACATTAATAGAAAGTCACATAAAAATGTGATTTTACTACCATTCGATTTGTCTTGATGAGCTGATTCCAATGAGCTATAGATCATCTTGATTGGATTAGTAGATAGCGAGATATTATTAAATTACTATAATTATTTAAATTTAAGAGCGTAAACTTCTGTAATATTACGTTTTTAGTGTAATATTTCAAAATTTTACACCACCTTCAAAAAATTACACTAAATTACGCCTAAAAAAATTTCCTGATGTAGTCTATAAATACAAGGTCTATGCTTTTTACCAACCAACTAGTATGCTGTGACCAATTCTAATATCACTACAAATACCATAGCAGTTTGACTTTCAGATAGTTTCCATTTATCAACGGAATACCGACTATTTGGCCAGGGTTGTGGTAGTACATCTGTACTAACAAAATTCTAGTACGTACTGTATTAGTAAAAAATTTTGACAAGTACTAAGTACACTGTACTAATACAATTATTACTTTTTAGGATATAATTTAACCATTTTAGGTAGATATCATATGATCAATATTGTTAATATTTATAAAATTAACCAATAAAATTTATTAATGGTATGTACTAAAATTGTATTTGTACTAAATTTTCAAGTACAAGTACAGTACTTAGTACTGTACTATACTGTACTAGTATTGTATTAGTACAATTCCCAACCCTGCTATTTGGCTAGCTATAACTCTCTACTCATCCTTTATCCATTATTAAAATATGATTTAGCTCAAATTTGTATACCATTCTGGCCAATCTTAACTAATAAAAGACTTTGTCAGATGTAATGGCAATCATCTAGATATCCTTCTGTACTAATCATCCATACTTCAGGACTGAACCAAGGCTCACTTAAGGCCATTACAGCCCCACAATTTCTTAACCCAAAAATATAGGCTGATTTGTATACTCTACATTAAAAAGAGTTATTGAATTAATTTTCACAATTTTCGTTACTCAAATTATTTTATAATACCAAAAAATCATCTGATTGATAATCACTTGATTAAATAATAAGTTGAACAAAAATTCACATTTGTAAAACTTAAATTATTAAATGTAAAAGAGTGGTGAAAAAATCAATTTCACTAATAAAAAACCCATTTCTCATATATATAAAATTGTTAACATATATTATTAAAAAGTAAGTATATTTTAATAAAATATGAAGTAAAATAAAAATTTATATAGTCTCAGTAGCTATAAATGCTTATAAAAGTATAATAAAAATATCATATAAAAGATAGTATCATAATAGATCTTTTCAAATAATAAAAATAATTATTTTATGTTTGACTTTGTATTACTATATTTTTATATAAATATATCAAGATTCACTAAGTCATTTTTCTATAACTTTAGGCTCATTTGGAAGCCCTTGTTCTGGACTTTATAGGTGAAAAATGAGCTTGCCAATTGAATTATTAGATCCAGAGATATTTACGTTTAAACTTTAAAGTTGAGGTATGATCTTTTTAATATGCTTAAATGCAAATATCTTAGGATTCACTGATCCGTTTTTTATAAATTTAAGCTCTTTAGAATGCTCTTGATCTGGACTATATGAGCAAAAAAGAGCTTACTGATTAGATCATTGGATCTGAAAATATTTACATTTAAAGTTGAGATACAAATTTTTAACATATATAGTAAATGCTAAGAATTATATTAATTTAAAAGGAAATATTTACAAAATTATAGTATAATAACATTAATAAAATTTTTAATATTCTCACCCAATTTACTGTATATTATATAGCATTTTGTATAATAAAAATGTAACAAAATCAATATTTTAATTAAAGGTAGACAAATCAGCCCATATGATAATTTTATATTAAATATTAATTGATTTTAATATTATATTAATTAAATAAACTAAAATAAGCACTTTTTAACTAAATAAAATAATACAAATAATTATTATTATAATATAAAAAGATTATCTATTATTTATTAAATAAAATATCTAAATTTAAATTTTTAAAAAGTTATTTTATATTATTTATAGAATAATCTGATAAAAACTTTATTTTTTAGAAATTTATTATATTATATATTAGCTTATTGGGAATATTTGCTGGTCAAGTGGGATATTTTAGAGGTTAATGTTTATGATTACGTAAACTTCTTACCATAATTAAATAACAATCCTTATGAGGGTAAATAAAAAAAAAATTATATTATATATTAATATTATTAATTAATATTTATTTAAACTGTAATTTATATATTCTAAAATTTTATCAAATTTTTATATTTATAAAACTGCAATATAATTTTTAAATTTATTACTTAGTAATAAAGCATATATTAGATAATTATTAAAGAAGTTTTTAAAAATTTTAAAATAAACTTTTTTGTATTTATAAAAAAAAAAATATTTTTAAAAAGGAAATAATAATAAAATTTATAATATATGATTAAAGATAAGTTTCAATGAAAAATGTCAATCTGGGTATCTAGTTAAATTATATGATTTATAAGTTGTATGAAAACTCCAATTCTAGGACAGTGGTACTACTATATAGTCTAACTACTATTATTACTATAATCTAACTACTACCATATAATCTAATTACCACCATTACTATAATCAAATTACCACCATATAGTCTGAATATCACTATATAATATAAATATTATCATATAATCTGAAAAAATTAACTGAATAAGAAACAGGATTTTAAAGCTAATAAAACTGAAAAAGTAAGGAAGAATTAATCCATTCAGAAAACTAGTTATAAAGTTAATAAAGTGGAATAGCAAGGCAAGCAATTCTCCTTATATTTAAAAAAATGTAATTGAATAATAAGTAGGTAATAAATATCTATACAAATATACAGTACTTGATATAGCATATACAGCAAAAAAACTTACAACAATTTTTGGCTGCATAGTCTCTGATTTTATAGCCATCAATAGGAGAATACTTCTTAAGCAATGCAGGAAGTAAAGCCTATTAAAAGTTCTTAAAATTGTATCTTACATCTTTGAACATATTCCAGTTAAGAACTTTGAACCATATCTTTTTATTAAGGTCAGTTCAACCTGAAAGGCTAAAGCTAAATATATACTTTAGAAGAGATACATTCAAGCTAAGAAAACTTATGAATAGGCAGTAGATGAGTATAAGAAAGCTAAAAAATATACAGTTAGATTACAGAAAAGTATAAAAATACTAGAAATAATTATATTTAGGCAAAAGATCATATTTGGAATATATTTAATATGGATGAAGAGTTTGAACAAGTTGAAGAAGCCTATATACAGGTTGAAGAAAAACTTAAGAAAACTAAAAACACCTATGATTAAACTTACCAAAAAAGACGTGATATATTTAAAGAACAGGTAGAAATAAAAAAGGCTATTCACTGATGTAATCTTATATTAAAAGTAATTTATAAAGATTTATAATACTTAAAATAAATTCAAATAGCCAAAAAATTGAATTGCTTAATGCAGAATTTATTCCAGATAACATAGAAGATGACAAGAAATAATTTTAAAAGTGATGTAAAAGCTTAGTATAAAAAAAAAGAATATCAAAACCTTAAATAAAGTTTAAATTCAGTAATAAATCAACTAATTGATAAGCCTTACTGTGGTTTAGTATAAATTGTGATTTAACTTATAAATTAATCTGAATTGTACCACAGATTTACTAGCCAAATTTTAGCCAATTTGTCATATTTTGAATTAATTAATTTTGATTAGTGATATCAGTCATCAATCAAATATGATTATTTTTTTCTGAATTTTTATTAAATTTTTATTGAATTGTCAATTTTCTATAAATCTGAAGTACATATTTGAATATTGGATAAATTTTAGGTTGATTTGCTACCATTTTGTCTGATTTTTTTTTTTTGATTTTAACCAGTATCAATCAGCCATCAATTAAATATAATGATTTTTTGCAGAATTTTTATTAATTTTTATTGAATTTTTATTGAATTATTAATTTTTAATAAATCTGAAGTATCATATTTGAATATTAGGCAAATTTTAAGTTGATTTGTTATTTATCCATTTTTTTTTTTTGATTTCAACTAGTACAACTAGTATCAATCAGCTGTTAATCAAATATGATAATTTTTTGCTGAATCTTTATCAAATTGTCTAATTGGCATTAATCAGATGTGCCAATTTGTAATGTTAATCAATTTTGGTTTAATTTTGGCCAATTTTCCATATGTCTAATTTTTTTAATTTCGACCAGTGCTAGTTAACCATCTGGTTAAATTGGTAAACTAGTATTAACCAAATATCTAATAATCTATCTGGTTAATCTAGTAAATCATTCAAATCAATCTGAATCTGGTTAAATTTTGGATGGATGACCAAATATTCAGATTGATCAGATTCAGAGTATATGAAATACTTCTATAAAAAGGTATTTTTAAAAAAAGCCATTTAAACTAAATTTTAAAGAAAAAAATTGAAAATGCTCTAAAAAATAAAAGAAAAATATTTTTTTTTTTTTAAAAAAAAAAAAAAATAGGAAAAAAATACCAGATTGAACAAATTATCTGATTAATTTGATTAATCTGATCATTTATATAATAATATTATATATAATATTTAATTAATCCAATATTCACTAATCAAAGGGGACTAATTAGATGACCAAATTTTATTTAATTGGTCACTATATTTTTTTAAATTTTTATCAATCAGTAAATCTAATTATTACCAAAAAATAATGCAAAAGAAAGATACTCAGATACTTCAATTTATCAGGAAATTTTTTGAGGTACAGATCTGTGCAGATCTGCAGGTGACATTTGCCATCATTTTTGCACAGATCTGTGATCTTGCAGAAAAATTTGAAGGAAAAAATTTTATGAATTCTGTGCAGAACTTCCAAAAAAATAAAGTTTTATAAAATTAAATCTATGAAGAATTTCAAGAACTAAGTTCTGCAAAAATCTTCAACAATTAAATTTTGCAAAGAAATTCAAGAATAAAATTCTGCAAAAATTCATAAAAAAATAAATTATTTACTATTCACCACAGTCATTATATATTGTATTTTATATAAGTGTCAATTTATTTAATAAAAGTATTACAAATTGTATGTACAAATTAATTATTAAACTACACTAATTAATCTTTTTTTTTATATTACAAATTTACATGTTATTAATGATTTAAACATTGTTCCAGTTGGTTCAATTCTAACAAACAATGGAAATTTATAAATAAAAAAAATTTTGAAACAAGCAGCTTTGAATCCATCTGAACCTATAAAAAAGAAAGGAACAGTTATTAGTATAAACTGTTCATAATATTTTTTTAAAAAAATAATTATAAATAATACCAAGATTTATATTTACGAATCTTAATTTTTCCTTTTCTAAAGATTCTGAAACTTAAAAAAAGAAAAAAACAGTTATTAGTAACCATTTACTAATAAAATAAAAAAAATAAAAAAATAAAAGTTTTATACTTATGAAACTTTAGATTTTTGTTCTTCAGAAGTCTACCAGACCTAAAAAATAAAGAAAAGAACGGTTATTAGTAATCATTTATTAATAAAATAAAAAAAAATAAAAAAATAACAGTTTTATACTTACAAAATTTTAGTTTTCATTCTTTAGAAACTTACTAAATCTAAAAAAATAAAGAAAAAAATGGTTATTAGTAACCATTCATTAATAAAATAAAATAAAAAATAAAAATAAACCAAAATTTATATATATATTTACGAATCTTGATTTTTTTTATTTTTCAGAATTCAGAAAACCCTTTTAAGATACTGAACCTATAAAAAAGAAAGAAAAAGAACAGTTAATAACCGTTCATTAATATTATAAAAATAAACAAAAAAATAAACCAAGTTTTGAACTTATAAAACTTGGGTTTTTTCATTCTTTGGAAATAACTGAAACCTATAAAAAAAGCGACAAAGAATAGTTAATAATTATTTATATTAAGAAAAATAAAAAAACTTCAAAGAATTTATATTTATAAATCTTTAGAGTTTCTATACTTCAAAAGCTTACTTGAAAGTTGAATCTAAAAAAAAAGAATGGTTAGCAACTAGAGTTCTGAATAGGTCAGGTTATATTAGGTTATCTGTTTAACCTAACCTGAACTGAAACCTGAAAATTTTCAGGATTTTTATTAAAAAATCAAAAAAAATGGTGAAAAATTTTTTTTTGAAATATTGCAATCCAATTTTTTTATATTAAAATTGTATAAAAAGGTGAATCGCAATATTGCAACTAACTTTTTTTATACAAAATCAATATAAAAATATGAATTCTGATATCACAATTCACTTTTTATAAATAAAATTAATATAAAAATATGAATTCTGATACTGCGATTCACTTTTTATATATAAAAATCAATATAAAAATGTGAATTCTGATATTACGATTCACTTTTTATATATAAAATCAATATAAAAATTTGAATTCCGATACTGGATTCACTTTTTATATATAAAATTAATATAAAAATATGAATTCTGATATCGCGATTTACTTTTTATATATAAAATTAATATAAAATGTGAATTCTGATACCGTGATTCACTTTTTATATATAAAATTAATATAAAATATGAATTCTAATATCACAACTCACTTTTATTATATAAAATCAATATAAAAAGTGAATTATGATACCATAACTCACTTATATAAAATCATAATTTCAGGTCAACAGGTCATTCAGGTTATATTAATGTTACAACCTGAACTGAAACTGAATTGAAATTGCTAAACCTGACCTGATAAATTCAGATCAACCTGTCAGGTTACCTGAATTTGGTCAACCTATTCGGAACTCTATTAGCAACCATTTATAATATTAAAAAAAATAGAACTGAGATTTATACTTATTTATGAATTTTGATTTCTTCTATTCTTCAGAATTTAAAAGTAACCCAAACTTAAAAAAGAAGAAAAAATGGTTATTAATAACTGTTCATAATAATATTAAAAAAATCAAAAAAAATTAAAATTTATACTTTATAGAAACTTAAAATGATAATTAAAATAATATCGAAATGATATCTTTAAATTAAACTTAAATATGTTGTTTTGATGACATTTCTATTATCATTTTAATATCATTTCAATATTAATTTAATATTAATATGATATCAAAATAATAATACTTTATTTCAATATCACATCAATATTAAATCGATATTAAAATAATATCGCTTGAAAATTTAAAGTTTCTGTAAAGTAGTAGTTACTTACAAATCTTAATTTTTCATTATTTGGAATTTGAAAGGCTACCTAAACCTAAAAAAAAAATAAAGAACAATAATTAATAACAGTTTATAATAATATTTAAAAAAAAATAAAAAAAATAACCAAGATTTATACTTCAAATCTTGGTTTTTTCAGTTATTCAGTAATTGAAAACCATCTGAACTTAAAAAAATAAAGAATAATTATTAATAACCATTCGTAATAATATTAAGAAAAATAAAGTTTATAACTTTAATTCTCTTTTTTCTGATCTTTAGAAGTTCACCCGATCCTATAAAAAAAAAAAGAAATGGTTAGTAAACTATTTCATAATAACAAAAAATAAAATAAAAAAATAAGATTCTTACAAATTTTAGTTTTCTATTCGCCAAAAGTTTATCAAACTTATAAAAATAAAAAAGGAATAGTTAGTAACTACTCCTTAAAATTAATAAAACTAAGATTTGTAATATAGAATATTTACGAATTTCAGTTTTTTCCATTCTTCAGAAACTTACCCAGATGCTGAATCTATAAAAAAGAACAGTTATTAGTAACTATTCATTGATAAAATAAAAAAAAATAAAAAAAGTTTCGTACTTATGAAATTTTGGGTTTTCATTCTTCAAAAGCCCACTAAACCTAAAAAAATAAAGAAAAAAACGGTTATTAGTAACTGTTCATTAATATTAAAAAAAATTAAAAAAAAATTTTGTACTTACGAAACTTTAAGTTTTCATTTTTTAAAAGCCCACCAGACTTAAAAAATAAAAAAAAGAACGGTTGTTAGTAATAGTTCATTAATATTAAAAAATATGAAAAAATGAAAAAAAGACCAAGATTTGTACTTATTTACAAATCTTGGTTTTCTGTTATTCTTCAAAAGTCCGTCTAAAACCTATTAAATAAAAGAAAACTGCTAAAACTCTGCTGAAACTATAATAAATTTATAGTAAAATTTTGATGAAACTAATTATAAGATTTTGAAGAGGTTTAGATAAACAACCTTAATAATATTTAATTAGTTGTAAGATTCTGCAATTTCGCAGATTATTGCAGAATTTTTTAATAAATCTGTAGAAATCTGTAAAATTGCAGAATTTTGCAAATTTATAAAAAAATTTTGTGGTAATCTGTGAAATTGCAAAATTTGCAGAACTTCGCAAAAATGCGTAAAAAAAAATGCAAAAACGCAAATTTTGCAGTTCTTTGTAGATCTGCATCTTAAAAAATTTCTGATGCATCAAGAAATGCAAATTTGTGCAGATCTGCAACACTACCAGAAAACTTCAAAGGAAAAAATTTTATGATTTTTGTGCAAAACTCTAAGAAAATAAATTTTTGCGAAGATTTTTAAAAATAAACCTGTGAAAAATTTTAAGAATAAAATTCTGTGAAGATATCTTTCACAATAATTCTAATATATTTATATTTGAATATGTAATATCAAGAATATATATAAAATTTTATAAAATATTTAGCTTTATTATAAGAATTACTTTTCTTAATATAATAATTTACATTTTTATAATTTTAGGAAATAATAATTTTATGCAGGTGCGTTGCAACACACCCCCCTTTTTTTGGAAATTATTAAATAGTAAATTTGCTGATCAAAACATAATCATAAATGATCAACAAATTTACTATTTAAAAATTTCCAAAAAAAGAGGGTGCGTTCAAATGCAGGTGTGTTCAAATTTTAAACCCATAATTTTATATATTCAAATTATTTCCATTACTAATTATTTTTGAAAAGCCTTTTTAATAATATAAAAATATAATTATAAATCTTATATTCTTGCTTCTAATACTAATAATTAATATCTTTTAAAATAAGTAAATAAGTAATTATATAAAAATATATGGATAAAATGTAATATTTTAGCATATTTACTTTTTATTTAATAAAGTATTTTAAACTGTTGCTCTAAAAATTATTTGTTAAATATTCTAAAAATTGATTGCAACTCCTGGCCTTTAAAGAGGTAATAGAGATTAAGCAGATAAAGGTAATGATAATATGATTGTATTAAATGGGAAATTAGTTATTTTGCAACTAAAAAAAATACAGTTGCAATCAATGGTGATCTACTTCATATATAGACCAGTGCAAAAATTACCTTTTTATTGTCCAAAGTAAAGTGAAGGACTATATATGTTTTTGAAGAATTATGTCAAATAGTATTATGTGACAATACCTGATTATCCACATATATCATGTCATTGAAATTTCATGTTATATCAAATGAAAATAAATTTGTAATACATCAAATAATAACAATTTTTTTTATTCTAGACTTACAATGGTTTTTAATTTTTAACTGATTTATTTGTATAAACAAAACCAGATGTGTAAAATCTATGTACATAATGTGCACATGTGCACATTAAAAATTTTTGTGCATATATGATATTATCAAAAATGTGTACATTTTGTACATAGAAATTTTTATAATAATATTTCCAATTTTTTTTTTACATATGTTCTTTACTTCTTTTAACATATATATTATATATATAATATAAAAAAATTTATGTACATTAAAAATTTTTGTGCACATCTAATGTCATAAAAATGTGCATATTATGCACATGATTTTTGGTTTAGATTTTACATACTGAATAGAATTAGATACAGGTCAAAAAGTGAAAAATTAAATACCAATCAGTTACCAATCAATCACCAATTAGATATCTAATAGGTAGTTGATTGGTAACTAATTAGTGACTAATTGATACCTGATTTTTCACTTTTTAATTTATGAAAAAAAAACAATAATGTAAGATAAATAAGTAAAAGAATAACAATTGTAAAAATATACAAATTCTACTTTTTCAATTAGTTTAAATCTTGTTGTATTTGGATATTATTAAAGAAAAGCAGTTCAACAAAACTTCAAATACTGCTAAAAATATAAAAAGAATAGATTAAATAGATGAAGATGAAATAAAAAAAATTATAAAATTATACTTACCAGTCACTGGTCATTTCAGCAAAATTAGTGATGAGATTTTTTATATTGTAATATTATAATAAAAATTCTTAATATGATACAGTCTTTAGGTATATAATATTTATTTAATATTTAAATTTGGTTAAATTAGTTTGATTAGTTAAAATTCATTAATTTTTAAATTATAATTCTGGCCAAAATTTTCTTAATTCTGGCCAGATTCATAATGCTAACCTAAATTTTGTTAAAATCAGAATTTTCAGGTCAAAGGTAATATCATATTTATGCAATATACCATTTTTTTCAACAATAGTAAATATGTTTATTCAAGATTTGTAAAATATTTTTAAACCTTTTAAAAGTCAAAAACTTCACTTTATTCAATTGCATCTGGCCAGTAAAGGTTGTTAATTATATGGTTATTTTGATAAAGTAAACTAATAAAGTATTAAGAAAACTTTTTTAACTTTTTTCTTTTACTAATTTTTTTAAATATATTATAAATATCTTTTATTTTAACGTTACTTTAGATATAAAAAAATATTTTACTTATTCATATTATACTATTAGTATTTATGGTTTAACAAGATAAGTAAACTTAATATCCAATATGAATTTTTCTATAAATAAATAATTTTTGCTTTATTTTCTTGTTAAATGAACTAAAATTTAAAAAATTTTAAAGATTTCTTTTATTAAATTATAAAAATTTACATGATTACTACAATACCAAGATTTAAGCATTAAAGGCCTAATATAGATAAACAAAAAAACATTATATTTTGACTAGTTTTGCGATTTAAAATTATTTATAACACTCAAATAGATCTAATAATATTATTCTAATAAAAATAATAATTCATATTAGCATTCTAATTAACAAAATTTATAAATAACAAAAAATCTGGTATAATAATCACCTTTTATACTTAATAAAAGTTGTTTATTTTGTCAAATTATGGTTAGAAATAAAATAATTAATAGTTAAAAAAAGCTTTTTCTAAAAGTTTTATTGAAATCAAAAAATTTTTTTTTATTATAAAATTGACCTTTTGCGGTTTATACAAAAACTACATAAATAACTACCTTTTTCAACTTAGTAAATCTTTTTCTTCTCATAAAATAACATATATTTTTATCATTTAAACTGTATTTTACATTTACTTTTAAGTTGCATCTGGAGGAAGATTTCATTTTAAAGATTAACTTTTTTTGTATATGCAAAAAAAAAATTATTATTACTAAAAAGGAAATGATGATAAAAATTTATAATACACATGACAAACTATTAATTTACTTAATTTGTATAAGCGTTATATTAAGAATTTCTTTTTTTAGCTAATATTCAATTATGGTTATACAAGATTATTTTAATTAATGATCAGCAAGTGATCTGAAATAACCGCTGACTGTTACTTATAAATGACATAAGAGGAATTGTATTTAATTATTAAAACATCTATTTCTCTAATTACCTAATTTTATAATAATGACATTCTTAATACAATTCAGTAAAAACTAATGATTATTTATTTTATTGATTACATAAATAAGTGTTTCTGATAAAATAACTTTAAGTAAAATAGTTGATTATAATTTTTCCTAAAAATTTATAAATTTAATAAATCTATCTATTTTATATCTAACAAATTAGTAATAATATTGATAAATCATATATATATGTTTAGATCATAAGAATTTACTATTACAATCTATTGTTCTTTATAAATAATAAACTGATAGATATATAATATGCATCAGGCTCTTTATAATAGCCTTAATTTTCTTAAAAGTATAATTCTGAATGCAACTAATAAAGTTAGCTTAAGAATATTCAAAATAGCAATATATATATATATTAATTGAATTCTTAAAGAACTTACTTGCCATCCTCCAGTTATCAATCTGATCTTATATCCTATTCTCAAATTGTTTACTAAAAGCAGTATATATTACTTCATAATTAGGTTCAGGTAACTTAATAAGAATTACAGTACCATTTTGAAAGAAAAAATCTTTTTATTTTAAGCTTATTAATATACTTTTGGAACTGCTTAAATGTTAAAGATTAAGGGTAATCTAACAAGATAGATAAACTAAACTTTAGTAATAAGAAAATGCAATAAGTGAATACTAATCTTTACTTTTCTAGAGAATCTATTACTTCACCATTTCTTTTTCTTTTCATTAGCTTCATTTTCTTTTGCTTCTGTATCATTATCCATATAAGTATTTATATCTGTGTCCATACTGGCTATGCTATTTGTGTTTATATTTGTGATTAGTCATACTCTGTGTCATGTGATCTAAAAGCATTTATCACTGGTGTTATACCTTACTGCATTTTCACTGTTTGTATTTATTTAAAGAACAGTTTTTTTTGCCTTCCAAAATTATTTTTTTCACATCCTTTTAAATGTTACCAGTTAATACATAAAGTAAATTTTAATTATAAAAAGACAAACTTATTCTAAACTAGAGATCCAGCTTCTTTATCCTAAACCCTCTATATAAATAAGTTTTTTCAGAATAACCATTATGTAATTAATAATTTAATACAATATAGGAAACCTCCAGTCAGGCCAGTCTATTTTAAGGACACTCTTTTATATAAATAATTAATATAAATAATTTCTATTAAAATTTAAATTTAATTGGTATAGCTTTTAAAACAACTTTTGCCGACGTGTACATAAATCGCGTTTATTTATTTAAACACGTGATAAAAAGATATACCGCGTTATTTCCTTTTATAATACGCGTTATTTACGTATAAAAATAAAATATTTAAAATACACTTATCTTATTTCTTATAGAGTAGATAGTTTTAGAGTTTGCAGAATGATTCCTATTCCTTCTACACCTTCTAGAGTTCATATTACAATTTACCAAGACGATGTTCCATCTTCACGCAAAAGTAACAAACGTATCCTCAGTGATGAAATGGATGTTACACCTCATAGTAGAAAAACTATGCGTAATCGCAGTCCCTCTCAAAGTCGAACTCCAATGAATTCACTTCGTATTTCTGGCAAACCTAGAGTTCCACTTTATGATAAAGTAAATTTAACACCTTATAATCCACAAAAAGCCTTAATAAACAAGTCAAAGTCTACTTCTACGCCGAAAACTGCTAAGACCGTTACATTTAGCGATTCTCATACTACTTATGAAAACGAGGTTACTTCAGCAAATAAAAAATTCAAGAATGAGTCTAATCAAGTCGTTAATATAGACTCTTATAGGAGAAGAATTGAGCAACTTGAAGCCGAATTGAGGAACCAAATAGATGAAAATCAGAAACAAGCCGAAGAAGTTCAGAAATACCGTCAAGAAATCGAGAGAGCGCTCGAAAGAGCTAAGTGTAGGCATTTGTTCATTAAGTGTTATTCTCTATTTAAACACCTCAATAATGTATTGTTTTTGTTTGTAAGACGTGGCTTTAGGTTATAAAAACGAATTATATGGACCTGTTTATATCGATGGTGATCATAATTCTATTAATAAGTTATTGAGACACTTAGCCAAAGTTGCAGGTCAAGACGTCATTAATAGATTTAGAGAAGAAACTTTGGTTGATGATGAATTACCTGCACTTAATCAGATTTTTGCATGGTTTGAAGAATCAGGTAATTTTTCGCTAATAAAATTAACGTTTTCAATATATATTCATGACATAAGAAAAATTCTTATATAGGTTTCTTGAAGTATGAGGTTCTTAAAGAATTTCGTGCTGCAGAGATGATCTTGTCACTGGATCTAACTTATACATTTGAAAACGTTAAGCGGGATAGCAATAATATTTTCATTAAAAATAGCTTGAAACCAATCGAAATCGAACCTCAAAAATTAAATCACCATATGCAGAATGCTAATCGATTGGTATCTGTGTTTGGTTTACCAAACGGCTTTAGATACTTAAAAGCATTGAAATTGAGCAATATGCCAATTAAGGATTCTTACTTTAACAATTTCCGGGGTCTAAACCTGAATGAATTGGTTATTGACAATACTGGAATCGGGGACGAGGCATTGGCTTATCTTGTAGCACTAAAAGATAATTTGTGCCTTTTGAATATCACCGGAAATATGAAAATTACTGATGATTCTATATTTATTCTAGTTCTTTTCGAAAAATTGATGGTATTGCTCCTGGATGATACTTCTATTTCTATGGATGGAGTTCGCAAATTTGTTTCTATGACAGCCAGCATTGAGTTATCACAAATTTCTATCCCCTCACCATGCCGTAAATATCTTAATAAACGAAAAGAAATCTATTGTGTTGAACATAAACAAGGAATGAAAGTTGATCCATTAGAAGTTAAATTTATGAGTCTTTCAGAGATTCGTCAACAACTAATGTTCCATTATGAGGTTAATTCTAATATTAACATTGTTGGCTCTAAAGAAGAATTAAAAGAATTGTTGAGAGAGATTTTGAAACGACGACGTGACGATGGAAAGGCTATGTTGTTGACTGGTGGTCGTGATTAATACACCAACGATACATTATAAAGAAATTATAATTCTAATGAATTTATTTGATCTAATAAGCACAAATGGATGTTATGTATGAGTTTTTAATGATGGTCTGTAAAATTGATGAAAATTATATGTAAAGTATCCGCCATTATCTTTTATCAATATCAAAAGTTAATTTACAAATTTCGATCTAACTACATTATATACTACATTATTTTTTTTTATTTTATTTTTTTTTTTTAACGAAATATAATTTTAATAATTCTCAAAATTACTTATTAATCCAGATAATGTATGAAAAGTTGTTCTTTATGATTATTATAATACAAATAAAGTTTAAACAAGAGATGGATGCATGCATTAATTTCTTGAAACTATAAACTATTTAAACCGAACTTTACTACTTATTCATTATCGACCCATGAACTGGCCAAATCACCAAAAAATGGCATCTCAAACCGTTCCAAAGAATCTCCATCCTTATAGGCTTGATAACTAGCAATATAATAAATAATATTTTAAAAAACTTGTTTAATGAGTAAATAATAGTTAAAAATGACAACCAACCCAAGGAAACAAATTAGCCCTATCTCTGTAAACAAAAGGGCCCAGCTTAGAACATTGGAAATAAGAATTATAATTAAATGGAAAAACTAAATAGAAAAAACAAATAAAAATTATAAAATAATAAATCAATGAAATAAGAGGAAAAATACTACTAACAATTTTTACTTACAAAGATGGTTGCAAATAATATTGAAGACTATATAAGAGAGAAATCATTTAGATCAAACATCGTATTATTACTTAGAATAAACTGATTAAATTCTAATAAATATGAATACTTTACCTGCCAAGCGTGAAATCGAACATAATCATTCTTTTGTTCTAAAATTAAGAGAAGAACACCTAAAAAACAAATCCGTTTAAATTCATTGTTTCTTATAAATTAAAGTTAAAATGCAAAAAGTTTTACCAGTTACGCAACCAAAAGCATAAGCCATAGCCGCTTCGATATCAACTCTAAAATAAAGTACAATAAATAACGAATAAGTATACTGTAATTTCATAAAGTAGTAATAGTCTGGAGTTACAACTTTGTATTACAATAAATTTCCTACCTTATTGGCAAATCTGTCTCATATTTATTAATTTTCATTTGGCCGTCGGGCAACTGTTCTGTTTGTCGATAAACTCCAGCAAAAGGGTTTGCAGAAGCAGAAGTTGACGCTGTTGTACTGCTAGCATATCGAACAGAATTACGGTTCAATTTTTGTTCATCGGGAGGTGGAGTATAAGGTGAGAAGGTAGACGGACTTTGATATGACATTGCCTCTTAAAAACTTGCAACTCGAAAAGGAAAAAAATATTTGTCTTGCGTTTAGAATAGATTCTGTTATTCTGCTTCTATTTATGGTGTATCACGTGTCATGACTCATGGCCGGTAATTTTTTAATGATTCAGGTCCTCAGGCATTTACGTACAAGTTTGGAGATAAAACGATCGAAACTGCTATAGTTCATGAAATGGGTTAAAAATAGGATAGGAATTTGTAGTTGATTACTCAATTATAATTGGTTACCGAAGTATTACTATTAATCATTCCATTGTTGAACTAATAATTTAGATACTTTGAAAAGTTGTTTTCATCGAAAGATTATCTATCGTCTTGATGATCTTACAAAAGTCCTTTGGTTTGTATCACTTTCATCAAGGGGACAACAAATTGATATAATCGAAAGACTATCACAAAAAAATATCATTTAAAATTAAAAATGAAAGAAGTAATTTGATAATACATTTCATTAAGCATTTTATTGATTTAAATCTACACAGTGACTTGTGTCACGTGTGAATAGATAATTATTTTGTTCCATAATAAGTGTGATATACATCCACCAAATTCTTTCCCCTAGACTTCGCAATTTCTGACGGTAATTTTTGACTATTCAAAGCTTCAAAAGTACATTTTATAACATTCATTCCATTGCACGAACCAAAAACTTTTGCGGAAAGATCTTGGATACCGATACATTTAGCAATTTCATGTATATAATGGTTACATCTTATACCAAACCCTAAAAAAATATAAAAACAGTAAATAAAAGAAAATTTCAATTCTTATTCTTATCTAACTTACCAGGAGGTCTGACCCATAATTTTACTGTTGTTCCATGAAATTTATGCTCTATATCATGATATAAAGTTCTATCATCATACCTTTCAAAATATCTTAAGCTTTTTATAGCCTTGTTAGTAGCTTTTTTGATGGCAGTTGGAACCTCATCATGTTTACCCTCTCCAAAACCGGCAACACCTTTACCATTGCCCACAACTACTAAAACATACATGCTAGGAATCCTGCCCTTCTCTGTTTGATTTATAACACGCTTTATAATAAGAGTTTTTTTCTGTAAATCGCGAATTTCAGAAGGGGAAAGCCCAGTGACTGCTGATAATACGTCAGTGTCATCGCTTTCGGTTTCTGGAGCAGTTATTACTACGGAAGGACGGGTTACTGGAAATGAAGGATCAATTATTGTTCCCGATACATCTAAAATTGGATCAAGTTTTGATATATCAGAAAGTCTGAATATGTCAAGTCCTCCTACACGAGGACGAAGCGGTCTAATAAATTTATCATTTTTATCTTTGTTAGTGTCTGTAGAAGTTGAAGTTGTTGAAAAAGCGCGTAGGTGATGAAGTATTAGATGTTTCTTGGAACTGTATTCATTAAATACAAAAGCATTATTTGCGACATTGATAAATGATTTATGTAAAGGAATTGGAAATTTTGCAATTAAGTTCATAGTAAGTGATATCTTTAAAATGGTAAAATGTGGCTGATTTAATTTCTATGCATGATGACTTTTGTTTATACTATATGCGGGAATAGATATAAATAATTTTTTAGTATAGGTAGATCTCTTTTTACAGAGACTCTAGCTTTGTAAATCAACGCAATATAATGAATTTTATATCCGGAAAACTTGAAGATAGCATTTCTCTTCCAAAACTTCGAGATACGCTTATTCGTCTTGAGGATACTATAATTTTTGGTAAATTACTAAAATATCATGGTTGTTGATGTATATTATGGTTTTTAAATTTTTATTATTGATATCCGAGTAGCTTTGATTGAGAGAGCACAGTTTTCTGTTAATGACAACATTTATAAACCTGGAATGTATAAATATGATGGCTTTGAAGGAACTTTCCTAGAATATTTTTTGTCCGAAGTTGAAAAAGTACATGGTAATTTTATTTAAATTATTAAAATTTTTTTTTTCAGAAATTTTTCACGATACTTAACAAATTTTAAAAATACTTTTAATTTTATAGCAAAAGTAAGAAGATATCAAAGGTAAAAAAGAAACTTATTTCTTTTTAGAAATTCTCAAATGGGTTCATTATTTATTTTATATCATCTTTAAAGTCCCGATGAGTATCCATTCACGGGAACTCTTCCAGATGCAATTATTCCTCCTCTTGATTATCCACAAATCCTTAAACCTAATAACATTAATATTAATAAAAAAATAATGAAATTTTATCTCGAGAACATTGTTCCTTCCCTATGCGTGCCGGGAGATGATCAAAATTATGGTTCCGCGGCAACTAAAGATGTAGAGTGTCTTCAAGCTTTATCTCAAAGAATTCATTATGGTAAACAATATATAATTATTTCATTAGTAGCAATTACAACATTAACTTATTGATTTCATTTTTTAAGGGAAATTTGTTGCTGAGGCAAAATTTCTTGATCCAAAACTTCAACCTAAATACATTGAACATATCAAAAATCGGGATGTTAAGGAACTTGAAAATTTGTTAACTGACAAACGTGTTGAGGAAGCTTTATTAAAAAGACTTAGACGTAAAGCTTTAATATATGGTCAAGATATTTCAGAACATGGTGGATTAAATTTGGATAATATGCAAACTACAGAGCAATTAAAAATTAATGTAGATGTAGTTGTTGAATTGTATGAAAAATGGGTCATCCCTTTAACAAAAGAAGTTGAAATTGAGTATTTATTGATAAGACTTGACGAATGAAATTTTGTAAATTTCATTGATTTTGATAGTAGAACTTGATTTAACTAAAAAAATGCCACTTCTTATTTTATGACAAAGATTTGCTTAAAATGAGTTAGTATTTTTGGGAATAATTTAGAATAATTAGATTACAAATTTTATTAGATTTCTGCGTACTATTATTTGATATTGTATTTAGAATTTGTTTAAAGTGGTATTTTGTGATCTCTTAATTTTATTAGTTTCTAAGATTATTTAAACATTATATTTGATCAAAAAATCAAAAGTGCAAGTGTGGTTTTTCTGTCCTATACTCAATATATTTTAATTTTTGCCAGTATTATACTTTTGCAATAATTCAGTTTATTTTACTTTACTAATTCAACTCTTAATTTATTACAGAATCATTTAATTATTATTATAAAAAGCAATGTAATTATATTTAATATTAGAATAAATATTTTGAACAAATAAAATTAATCTATTAATTATTTTTTATAATTAATAAATAGTTGTAATAATATTTCTTTAATATAATTATATAAATTTATACTATAGCTATAATTAATTATATAAATATATTTGATAATTTGTAAAAACAAATTATATTTTTAAAATTGAATAACTAGATGTTATATAATTTGAACTTTTTAAAAAAAAATGGTTAATTTGCAATTTATGACTTATTTTAATTACTTTTATAAGCATCAGGATTTTTGATTTATAAAAAAAGATTATTTTTATTTAAAAATATATGTTAAGTTACTAATTATTAAAAATAGCAACTGCATAATAAAGTAAAAAATTAAAAAATAATAAAAAATTAATGATAGGAATTAATTTTTAAAATAGTATTTGATTTTAAAAAAAATATAAATAAAATTATACTATTTGTATTTGATATTATGTATTAAAAATGCAAGAAATTTTATTACTTTTAATAATATCCCTTAAACTGTAAGCAATTGCAGGCAAATTTACTCGCAATTTTACCAAATTTCAGCTCTTATCTAATTTTATGAAATATAAAGCAATTTTAATAAAATTTTTTTTCAAAATAGTTTAAATTATATATTATGCAGCAATTATTATCATTTATAAATTATATATTAGAAAATTGGAAATTACCCACTGGTCAAAAGTTGTATTTTAAGATAATCACAAAATTTTAAAAAACTTTGCACTTAACTTTAATAATTTTATTGACAATTAATTGTAGCTATATAAAAGCTTAATAGAATATGTAGAATTTAGTATAAAAAACAACTTTTATTAATATAATTTTTGATGTTTAAAGGTAGGATTTTGATTTTATATAGAGTCTTAATGAAAATTTTATTATATATTTTAATTATATATTCATAAAAATTAATTTTTTATCTCTATTTTGTTTATTATAACGCAAAATTTTTTATAATGAAAATAAAAAGTTATAATAATATTCAAATAAAGAAAAAATATGGTAAGAAAAGTTTAGATTTTATTATATAAAAATTCTGATACTATTATTGCAAGTTAATTTATTATCCAAATTTTAATGATCAACCACATATCTAATTCATACAATTTATGGCCAGAATGTAGGTCAATTTGGCTGCAAAATTATGTAATAATCTGGTCAAAATTAAAGAATTTTTTATAGCATCATTTGTTCTAATTTAAAAATTGCGAGCAAATTTGCCTGTAAAACAGTTTAAGGGATATGGTTATTAATTTATCATAAAAATTCTAATTAAATCAAAAGATAAAAAAAATAATCATAAAAATAATAAATAAAAATTCTATTAATATTACTAAATATTTTATAATTTAACATTAATTTATTAATAAATAATTAAGTAAATATTATAGCTAATGATTTAATTAATTTTAAAAAAATGTTCTGAAACTAAAGTAATAATAAGCCAATTATCCTGTCTAGATAGTTACCATTTACATACTATTTGGGTTGATTCTTGTCTTGGTAATTACTCTATGATGCCACCAAAGGTATGGCAAACTTTATTGCAGGGGTTTGCATATTAAATAGAATTCAAAGATGGTAAAGTCTTAGGTATAACATCAGAAAATTTATTTAGTTGTAATTTAATATAATATTTCAGAAGTGGTGCAAAATTTTGAAATATTACAATAAAAACATAATATTACAAAAGTTACATTCTTAAATTTGAATAATTATAATAATTTAATAATATCTCACTATCTACTGATCCAATCAAGACGATCTATAGCATTGAAACCAGCTCATCAAGATGAATCAAATAGTAGTAAAATTGCATTTCTATATTTGATAGATAATTTTTTATTAATTTAAAACTTGCATATTATAAAGCATTTTAACAACTGTAAAGATGTGATTTTACTACCATTTGATTCGTCTTGATAGGCTGATTCCAATAAACTATAGATTATCTTAATTGGATCAGTAGATAGTAAGAATATTAAATTATTATAATTATTCAAATTTAAGAGCATAAATTTTTGTAATATTATGTTTCTAATATAATATTTTAAAATTTTACATCACTTCCAAAATATTACACTAAATTACACTTAAACAAATTTTCTAATGAATATCTTTATGGTAGTTTACCTTTTAATAAGTTTAGACTGACTATGATATTCATTAGCTCATAGATATATAAGATTCTAAAATGAGATTTGATTCTTTAACATATTTGGTATATTAGCTGATTAACCTTGGATGACTAAGGTAAGTTACTTATAATAAAGGGGAAATCCTATACCTTCAGAGTTTACTGTTCTGATAGTCACTACTATACTATTAGAAAATTGACAATTATGATGGGCTGAAATGGTAATCATGACCAGTAATGGATTTTAAATAAGACCATACCAGTTAAAACTAAAGCTCTGCATAAGTTAAACCAGCTCATAAGCTGGCTCGAACTAGCTGAACTGAGCTATGATTAAATTGACTCAATAACTCATGAGTCAGCTCGAAAAGAGCTTGAGCCAGTAATAGGCTCAGCTTAAAAAGTTCAAACCGGTAATAAACTTAGCTTAAAAAGCTCAACAAAAACATTTTTTCAAAATATTATATTTAAAAAAAACATTTTGCAACATTTTTTTTAATATTTTTAATAAAAAAATTTTGCAAAACATTTATTAATAATATATTTAAAAAAAATATTTCGCAACATCTTTTTTTAATGTTTTAATAAAAATGTAAAATATTTTTTTCAAAGTATTATATCAAAAAAATGGTTTGCAACATTTTTTTCAATGTTTTAATTAAAAAATAGTGCAAAATATTTTTTCATAATAATATATTTAAGAAAAAAATGATTTGTAACGTTTTTTTTGATATTTTAATAAAAAATGTTGTAAAAATGTTTTTTCAAAATATTATATTTAAAAAAAACATTTCACATTTTTTCAATATTTTTAATAAAAAAATATTGCAAAAATATTTTTTATTAATAATATATTTAAAAAAACATTTTGTAATATTTTTTTCAATGTTTTAATAAAAATATTGTAAAACGTTTTTTTAAAGTATTATATTAAAAAAATGTTTTACAACATTTTTCCAATGTTTTAATTAAAAAACAGTGTAAAACATTTTTCATAATAATATATTTAAAAAAATGCTTCACAACATTTTTTTCAATATTTTAAAAAATGTTATAAAAATATTTTTTCAAAATATTATATTTAAAAAAAATAGTTCGCAACATTTTTTCAAAATATTATATTTAAAAAAAAATGGTTCGCAACATTTTTTTTGATATTTAATAAAAAAATATTGCAAAAACATTTTTTATTAATAATATATTTAAAAAAATGTTTTGCAACTTTTTCAATATTTTAATAAAAATGTTATGAAAACATTTTTTCAAAGTATAAAAACATTTTGCAATATTTTTTTCAATATTTTAATTAAAAAATGTTGCAAACCTATTTTTTTCAAATATTATATTAAAAAAAATATTTTACAACATTTTTTTTTAATATTTTAATAAAAAATATTTTTTTCTTAATAAAATATTTTAAAAAAAAATGTTTCGCACCATTTTTTTAAATGCTTTAATAAAAAATATTATAAAACATTTTTTTGAAGATAAAGCTTGAACTTAGCATGGTTCAGCTCACTTTAGCTTAAGCCAAAATTTTTTATGGCTCGGCTTACTCCAGCTCAGATCAGAATTTTTTTTGAGCCAAGCTGAGCTAAACTGTAACTTAGTTCAAGCTAGCTCATGTGAAGCTTTAGTTAAACTATTATAGAAGGACTTTTAGATGTTAGCACCATTATATCTACCTATACAGGCTGATTGTTCCTGAATTGTAAAGTTTACGTTGTAATTTAGACTTTTACTATACTTGATATACTGTACCAAAATGCTTAGTTAAAAATCAATTAAAATATATCTATTCTAATATAGTATTATAGAAGTATAAAGAATAATTGCTCTAAGAGTAGGTTATATTGAAATGTTTCACTAATATTTTTATTTTTTTCTTTTTTAGATTCAAGACATTCATTTAGAAGACTCAGATAGGCTTTTGAAGTACAGAAACCCTAAAGATTTGTAAGTATGAATTCTTTGGATTTTTTTTTAGTATTTTAATATAAGGCTATTCTAATTTAATCTTTACTTTAATATTTCCTCTCTATTTTTAAAAAATTCAAGGATGATTTAAATATATATGTTTGATATATTTAAATATGCTTATAATATTCTCTTTTTTACTAAAATTTAATAGTATTGAAAATTTCTGAAATTTTTAATATATTTAATTTTTATGTTTGTTTAAATTATCTCCTCCTTTCCTCAAAATTTTTAGTCAGAAAAAATGTTAAACTAATTATTAATTGCTATTCAGGTGGACTTCTGCTGAAGAATGGAAAAATCAAGTTTTATAAATACAAAACTTGGTTTATTTTTTTTATTTTTAATTTATATAAACGATTATTAATCCATTTTTTTTTTATTTTTTTTAGGTTCAGCTGTTTAGGAAGTATATAAACTCCAAAGATTCGTAAGTACAAATTCTTTAGAGTTTTTTTTCTTATTTTTTTTAATATAAACGATTACTAACTATTTTTTTTTTTAATTCTTTTAAGTTTAGTTTTCGGGTAGGCTTCTAAGGTAAAATTCATAAGTACGAATTCTTTAAAGATTTTTTTTATTTTTTTTAATATTATGAATAGTTATTAACCATTTTTTTTTTTCTTTTTTCATAAGTTTGGCCATTCAAGTGTCTTCTGAAGAATGGAAAAAATTAAGTTTTATAAATACAAAACCTTGATTTGTTTTTTTTATCTTTTTTAATATTAAGATCAATTTTCTAACTATTCTTTTCTTATTTTTATAGATTCAGGTGAACTTCAGATAAACAGAAAAATCAAGTACAAATTTTAGTTTTTAAATTTTTTTATTATTTTAAAATAGTTTACTAGCCATTTTTTTCTTTTTTTATAGGTTCAGGTAGACTTCTGATGAATGAAACAAGAGAAATGAACCAAGATTTGTAAGTATGAATTTTTGTTTTATCAATATTTTTTTAATTTTATTAATGAACGGTTTACTAACTATTCTTTTTTTTTATAGATTCAGCCGTTTAGGTGGGCATTTGAAAAACAGAGAAACTCAAAGATTTTTTTTTATTATTGTGAATGGTTACTAATAATCGTTCTTTTTTTATTTAGGTTCAGAAAGGCTTTCTAAAAGAATGGAAAACTAAGATTCATAAATAATTACGAATCTTAGTTTTCTTATTGTTATTTATTATTATGAACAGTTTTTAACCATTTTTTTTTAATTTTTATAGGATCAGATGAGCTTCTAAAGAAGAAAAAAAAACTAAAGATTTATAAGTAGAATCTTGGTTATTTTTTGCTTTTTTTATAGTTTTATTCATAAGTATATATGAGTATATGAATTATGTGATTATGGAATTGTAGAATAGCAATATTTTTTGTAATTTAGATAGATACTAATACTAATAATAATAATATAATTACAAAGTTTTTAAGTATTTAATAAATTTAATAAATTTGATAATAAAATTATAATAAATTCATAAATAAATAAGTAGTTATTAGACTATAATTTGATCCAAGTTTTAAGGTCAAATATTGGTCAAATTAAATCTAAATGATAGTTGAATAATTAGTCTAAATTTGGAATTATAGATACTTGAACTGCATCAAAAATATAAATCTCAATTTGATGCAGATCTAACCACTATTTGATCTATATTCAACCAGAGCTATTTTGACTAGTAATTATATTTTGGCTAAAATTAAGTATAATTCTGGCCAAAATTAAGCATAATGCAGGTCAAAAACTATTCGAATAGTTTTATGACATTTTATTTTTTATTATTTTTATTAATTATTATTTTATTTATAATTTACATATTTTTAATTATAAATTATAAAAATTAACAGTTTAATTTATATAAATTTTTTATTTTTTTATTAATAATAAAAAAAAGATTGTTAATTTCGATAAATTAATAAATTAAATTTACCAATTTACAAATAATTTGCATAAACTGAAATTATATTTTATTAAGCAAATTTAAACCTATATTATTTTAGAATTTTACTATAACTTATATTTTAAGTTTTAGCAAATTAGTATAGATTTAAAATGTGATAATTTAATTTTTAGTAAATTAGGTCTATTTTAGTGAAAGCAAAAAGTACTTAAATTCATGCAGATCAGTTATGAGCTATATATGTGATATTCAGAGTCCTGTTTTAACTGAAATTAAAATAATACTAAAAAAATTAATAATAACTTAGAAGATTAGTTTTTGTAAAAAATAAGTAGTTTTAATTATACATAATGTTCAAATTATTTTGGGATGTCATAATTATAATTTGGAATGCTGTAATTCATTCAATTTATATATAATTTATTATGTATGGTAAAATGTCAAAATAATTTGGGATGTTATAATTGAATTTGGGATTTTATTTATAATTATGGCAATCCAAAATAATTTGAATGACATGTATAGTTTTAATGAATAAATTTATTGCTAACTTTTACTTTTTTTTACATTTATTTTTTGTTGTTTTTCTTTTTTTTTTATTTAAATTTTAGAATAATATATTGATTATATTTTATTTTAAATATTTATTATTTTTAATTTTAGAAATAATATTGGTAAAAAATGGTCTATCCTACATATATCCTACATATATCTTACACATATCGGGTACTTAAAATGTAGAAAATTATACACAAATAATACACATATCATATACATATTGGGTACTTATATATATCGTATACTTATCAGATATCTAATATATGTATGATATATATATTAGTATTTGATATATATATGATATGTATATTATTTATGTATGATTTTCTATATTTCGAGTACCCGATATGTGTAAGATATGTGTAGGATAAATTATTTTTTTACCAGTGTAAGTTTTGATAATTGCATTTTACTTAATGGATTTAGCTTATGATAATTTATAAAGCTCTTTATAAGCTAGCTTGCAAAAAGCTTTAATAATTTAATTATATATTATATAAACTTAATATCAATAAAGCATATATAAATTATTAAAAAAAAAAATTTTTAAAATAAGTATTAAATTTCATTATTAGTTAACTAATAGAAAAATTGGACTAAATAGGAAAAATGTATAGTGTGTAAAATATTTATTATTTTTTTTTTACCTGATTTTTTTTGTTAAATCCTTTTTTTTATATATATTTTCTTTTAATATTCAGTTTTTACTATATACACAGTTGGTTTTGCTAAATTACCGAAATAGATATTAATTAAGAGAAAGGTTTTTTTTTTAAGAAAGGTTATATTTTACAAAAATTTACTTTTATAATCCAAAATCTGTCTAATAGTATATATGTGAAATTCCTTTTAGTTAGGATGACAAGTAGTTTAGTAATTAATAATATTAGTTTTTATTTGTATTTGATCATTGTATATATATTAATACTTTTTTTAAAAAATAATAAATTATTAAATATGTTGCAGTAAAAAAAAAAAGTATTAAAATTTCTTTAATAAATGAATTTTATAATTGAAAATATTAATTATTTTAAATTTTATTTTTGATTATTAAGTTAATTTTTTGATAAGTTTTATTAAATTTTACTTTTTAGTTTTTATTATTATTATTTATTTATTTATTTTGTAAAAATATTTAAAATATATTTTATTTTAGAATTTTTTAAATTATTTTTTGGTTTTTTTTTTTAGTAAAAGCATTCAAATACCTTAAAAATTAAAAAATAATTTATAAAAAGTCAGATTTTTAATAATAAACTTACAATTAACTTAAAGTTTAAATATAGAATAATATTTAGAAATTTTTTTTTTTTGTTGCAAATATCAATAATTAATAAAATTTTAACTTATTAACCAAATAATTATGGTAAAATAAATGTTAAAAATCAATTTTTTTCAAAAATCAGAAAGATTGAATTAGTAATTATTAAGAAATCTTTTATAAATCACAAATTTTAAGACAATTATAATAAATCAAAAATTGCTTATTTTAAAGGTATCTTTCAAGAATTAAACTATATTCTCCTGTTTTTAGCTAACTAATAGTTCAAAATTTAATAAAATTTATCCATTGAGTTCATTTTAATGAGAAAAATCTAATGACAATAATTTTATTTTTCTTAATTTTAATATTTATTAAGATATAATACAGAGTGATTTTTTATCTGATATAAATAGGATTCTATTAATATTCTTTAGTGAATCCTTCATAAATATTCCTAACCTAATTAAGATTTATTAGATTTTTAAGAAGTAAAAGTTTGGAATAGAGAATGAAAAGTAAAAGGGTTGGAGTGAAGTTAATTATCTTTAAACTTAGTTTCGATTTAGTAGAAACAAAATATTGTATTTTATTTGTTTTGAGGATATTTGTCAATAAAGTATGAGAAATTATGAAAGTGTTGATTCTTTGATATTGCAACGTAATTTGATTAACATATATTCCTATAATCAATTTAATGATATCGCGAAAAAATATAATAGTATATGATTAAGGAATACTATAGTAATACTAAGTTAAATGATAATAATAATCTTAGAAAGAAATCAAGAATTTTTCCAAAGAAAATTCAAAATCTCCACTATATCGAAATTGAAAAAGAAATACATAAATATTTTTTTTTTTAACAATATAATAAATAGGAAGGAACCAAATACTATACTAGACGGTGTTATAAAAGTCGGAATCTAGTAAATTGGATAACATATATATAACATATTTTATATTTCATGATTCATTTATAATGTAACAGATATTTAAGGTTTATTTAATTTTTGCTTAAAAAGTCTTAAATGATTCTTTAAGGAACGGTCGATAACAATTTAATTATAAATCACGTGTATATTTCAGGTGCGATATTTGGAAGCTGCATGATAATCTACAAGAAAATTCTAGTAAATTGCTTCACCGCCCTTCCCGCAGAATAATTAAAGGCGGCGATGCAATGTGACTTGTCGGAACTCGTTATATATAGTAGTAAATAATCACCATGAATACCTTTATTTGAAGCATCATATCTTTAACATACACATGTCACAAATTATAAACGTTACACAGATCATATCCAATATAAAAATCGAAGTAATCATCCTGATTGTTGACTGTGTTACTTGACATTCCGATCTGAAAAATACTGACCGTTATAACGATTATAGTGCTTCTATTGTGGATTTTTTTATCGGTATTGCTAAAGAAATAAGAATACCCGTTTATTTATAGCCGCGATGTTTATTTATGGGTTATTGTAAAATTTTCAATCGATTTCGTCATCTTATCGGACATGAAACAGGTTTTTTATGCAAAATACATAGTAGTCACTAGGTCAACATCGGTCCGAGATTTTGAGATTTAAGATGACGTTTTAGCTTTTGATTGACCGTATTACATATATTTATATAAATAATTCCTTGTGATTAAATAGCAGCCTCTTTCGTAAGCTGGTTTGGTACCTAAGTTCCAAAAAAAATATAAAAACTGCCAAAAAAGCCAAGACGCAATCCAAACCACTTGTAGAGATCAACTATTCAGCGAAAATATAAAAGCTAATAAATTTACTGATTCAACTTTCCGTAATTGTAAGCAGCCTAATCTTTACCTATTAGTAGTAATGTTGCTATTAGTTCTGCTAGTACAAATCATTTTGCTCTTTTCGAAATTTTTAACATCTTAATGAGAATGTTTTTTTTTTCAAAGTCCTAGTAATAACCAGAATTTAGTAAAGAGTAGGACGCCATACTAAAACATAACGGCAATTATGATGGCGACCTCACATACTTTTCCACCTGAAGAAAGTTTACCCCATCCACCACCAAATTTTCAACCACAACAAATAAATACAAAACAAGTAATTTATAATAAGTCGGGCACAAAGTGTATGAATATCGTAAAAGATCCGTCTGGAATGCCTTTATCTCCGACTTCACCGTCTACGAGAGACCAAAATGATAGTTCACCCTCTCATAATCCTCAAAATAATAACGTACCAACTAAAAAGAAAAAGAAAAAGAAGGGTAAAAGAAAATCTACTGTTGACCATGTAGAGGAAGCTGATATTCAAGTTAATGGAACACATAATAATCATATAAAGACAAATTATAACAGTGAAAATGAAGAGGAAGCATTGGACGTGGATTTAGAAGACGAAGATGAATTCTTTTCTGATGATGACGGATATGATCCGGAAGCACCTGAAATACCCTTTCCACGAAAGGATTCTATCGCAAATCATGATGGTGATAATAATCATGCTCCTACTACTCCTTCAAAGAAAAAAAAGAAGAAAAAGAAAAATAAGAATGGTCTTAGTATGAATCAAATTTCAGATATCCATCATAACCATCCCCACCATAACCATAATCACAAATCTCGTAAAGACGGTATCTGGAATACCAATAATAACGAAGAACGACAGCGAATAAGGGAATTCTGGTTACAATTGGGTGAAGAGGAAAGAAGAAGTTTAGTAAAAGTTGAGAAAGAAGCTGTGCTAAAAAAAATGAAAGAACAGCAAAAGCATTCATGCTCTTGTTCTGTATGTGGCAAAAAGAGGTTAGTAGCCTTGAGTATTATTTTATTTCTCTTATTCCTCTAGTATTATTAGTACCAATCATTACCTCTCGATTTAATAATTGCTTATTAAAAAGCAGTCTACGATAATATAATTTATTTTAAATTCATTAATATAAATAAATATATATGGTATCTATATAAGATACTATACTACTACTGTATATAACATTTATACATAAAAATTTGGAAATATGATATAGGACCGCTATTGAAGCAGAGTTAGAAACCCTCTATGATGCTTACTATGAAGAACTTGAATCTTATGCGAATCATCAGCAGCAATTTGGCTCTTCAAATATTGAATATCGAAATGATGCAGAGTTTGATGACGATGATGATGATGAAGAATACGAAGATGATGAGGACGAAGACGATGAAGATTATGAAGGCAGTGAACATGATAGCGATACGCGGAAAGAATTCTTCAACAACTTTGGTAATAGTTTAACTGTGAAAGGTGCGTTATGACCACCTAGCAGGGTTAAAGTTCTTTTAGGAGAAATGCCTTCTTGATGGTCGATAATTTCAAGTTATTAATGATCAATTTCAAATACTAATGTGTATATACTGACTCAGGAGGCATTTTGACCGTAGCTGACGATCTATTAAAAAATGACGGCAAGAAGTTTCTCGAAATGATGGAACGACTTGCTGAACGAAGGATGCAACGAGAAGAAGATGAGTCAGCAATGGATCGTGGTGAATATTATGATGAAGATGAGGATGAAGATGAGGATGAATATGAAGAGGATGGGGAAGAAGTAAAGAACTATTTTTTTTTAGTTACGAAAATTTTTTACTTGCAAATGAAGTATATTAATTAATTTTTGTTTATAGGATAACCAAACAGAAGAACAACGTATGGAAGAAGGTCGACGAATGTTTCAAATATTCGCTGCAAGAATGTTTGAACAGCGAGTGTTAAATGCATATCGAGAAAAGGTTTGTATAAATCAAATTTTGTTTTTTTCTTTTATCTAAAATTAGAAAAAAATTTTTTTTCCTAAATCGGAAGTTATTTGTATAGGTTGCTCAAGAACGACAACAAAAGTTATTAGAAGAGTTAGAGGAAGAAAATCGGCTGAAAGAGGAGCGTGAACTTAAAAAATTAAAAGAGAAAGAAAGAAAGAAGGCTAAAAATAGGTTGGATTTAAAAAAAAAAAAAATGCGGATAGTTGATTCATGGGAGAATTCACCGAGTTAATATTTTGTGATTTTACATGTTAGGGCCTTGAAACAACAAAAAGAGGAAGAACGTGCAAGAAGAGAGGCAGAAAGGCTAGCTGAAGAAAAAGCTCAACGAGCAGAGCGTGAGAAAAAATTAGAGGAAGAACGTAAAAGACGTGAGGAAGAACGTCTAAAAAAGGAGGCAGAAAGGAGACAAAGGGAAGAAGAACGACAAAGGAAAGAAGAAGAAAAAAGGCGAAAAGCAAGAGAAGAGAGAGAGCGAGAGGAACGTAGGAAAAAAGAGCAGGAAGCAAAAGAACGTAAAGAGAAAGAAAAAGAGGAGAGAGAACGTAAAGAAAGAGAAGAAAAGGCTCGAAAAGAAAAAGAAGAACGTCGACAGCGTGAAGAACGAGAGCGTAAACAACGTGAATTAAAGGAGAAGGAACGTAAAGAAAAAGAAGAACAAGAACGTAAAGAACGCGAAAAGAAAGAACGTGAAGCGAAAGAACGAGAACGAAAAGAAAAGGAGGATCAGGAACGTAAAGATCGCGAGGAAAAAGAACGAAAAGAGAGGGAAGAGAAACAAAAAGCTGTCACACTGAGGCAGCAACAACATCATGAACGAAAACGAACTATTACACCAATCGGTCAACCTTCTGCTCAACCACCACCCCCACCGTCAATAAGTACACCGGTAATACAGAATAAACCTGTCGTATCAATGCCTAATGGAATGAATTGGATTAATTATTCATCACATGAACAACACCAACCTCTTCCGCAGCATTCTATAAATCCACAACATGTTATAAATTCTCATTTACCACCCCCTCCCAATCACCCTAACCATCCACCACCACACCCATTGTTTAACCCTGGTGGACCACAACCACAATTTGGAGGACAGCCTGTTGGAATAATGAATGGTCCTGCGGGAATGACAAATGAAGTTGCTAATGAAGTTTTTACGAACACTAAAAAAGCAATAAATCCACCACCACAAGGAACGAACACTTTACAGGGAATAAATCCTACATCTTCCTTATTTGCAACTGGATTAGGTCCGATTGGTATGGGTGTTCATCCACACCATGGAGGTCCTCCAGTACCCATACATGCTCATCAAGTAATGAGACAACAAATGCCACCTCCTAGAGGTTTTAATCCAATTGCTCCAACACCACATTTACCTGGTCCCTCTGGAGTTCCACCATCTGTAGCATCTACAAATTTATCATTACTTAATGAAGCTGCTGTAATGAGTGGAAATGGAAATATTGGTGCAGGAGTAACAGGAAATCCGCAAAATGGTGCATTTGGTGGGTTACCTATATGTGGACAAGGACCATTAGGTCCACAGACATTTAATTTAGGGACACAAGTACCGGCATCCTCTCATATAGGACCTAATGTTGTTGTTCCAAATACTCCGTTAGCTCCTATTGGACATCGTCGTATGTCCCAACATCCAGAGGATTCCCATGTAAAAGCTGTACAAAGACCACAACCGATACAGCGTCCAAGAAGAAATTCTGGTACAGGACAGTCACTGGAAATACGTACAAGGTCGCCACCACCAGGTTTTGGTAATATGGTTGGCTCTGGTGCTTTGCTTGGTGATGATAAAACTAATTCAATGACAAACAGGAGACAGAGTTTAGCTGCTGGTGAAAGTTCATATTTCTCTAATTCATTATTTTCTACAGCAATGCCTGGAGGTTAGGGAATAATTTTTAAATTATTTATTTCTTTTTATTTTTTTGGTCCTTGAGAAGAGTATTATTATAGTTATTTAAAGAATTTGTAAATAAATAAATAAATATGTTAAAACAAATTTTGTAGAGTCAAATCCATCTCAACCATCACCATCACAGAATCAACAACAGCAACAACACGGAACAAATCGGGTGTCACATCGACCTGTTGTAGGTGATAATGAATGGCCTCCAATACGCGGAAGACAAAATGTGACTGATAATCTCCTTGGAGAGTCTGTATCTATTGGTAGTAATAATAATGGTAATAATAACATAGGAACAAACGACATTTGGGCATCAAATTTTGCTGGTGGACAGTCATTGTGGTATTCGGAAGGTAATAACAATCCTACAAATCGTAGAGTGATGGGTTCAAGAGACTTTGGCATACCATAATAACAAAAAAACGAAAGAAACTTAAAATATAATTAGTGCAAATTTCTATTATTTCCTGTTTTCCTTATTACCCTGTAACCATAAATACTATATATATACACATATATTACTATTATATTTTTAGTCCTCGATTTGGCGTAAAATTAAGAACGTGTTTATCTATATATACATATATATTGCAAAAAGAAAAAAAAGGACGAGTGATGATGTATTAATGATGTATTAAAAAAAACAAATTCTATTACTATAATTTTACTATTACAATTAGCATTTTGGAAGAATCATTTACCATTTGAAAAAAAAAAGAAAAATATTTTATTTTCATCGTGTAATAATAAACCTGTTTAATTACTGAAAAAATCAAAAAGTAAATAATAGACATATTATTTATTATTATATATATTTACACGCGCTTTTATATACTCTTCGTATAAACACGAAAAAGATTAACCATCATGTACATTAGTTTTCTAGAACAAATATTACATACATTAATTACATGTTGATTTGTACAAAAATGAATATATAAAAGAACAAAGAAAATGAACTATTTAATTTATTTGTTTAAATACTCCAAAAAAAGGGGGGGGGGGTATTAAGATCAAATATGCTCAATACAATAAAGTCTTGAAGCGTGAATTATCCGACAATCTACCAATTCTGTTTCAGCTATTGCGATAATATCAGGAGTTACCAAGGGACAATTTGCGACATCAAGATGTTTAAGATTACCGGCCAAATATTTACAAATTGATTTTATACAATTATCGTTAACATTACGACAATATCTAAGAAACAGTTTACTTAACTTACGGCAATCTCTCACCAACTCTATTACAGCTTGTTCACTAACTCCCCATTCACGTAAATCGAGCATTGTTATAGAATGACCAATATTAGACCTAATATTTCCCATTAATTCATCTAGTAAAGAATCCTCATTATTTATATCAACCCCACCAAGAACTAAAACTTGCATTCCTTTACATGATTTAATCAGATCCATGATGGCTTTAATTTCTACACGAATTACATCTAATCTGAATTCAATAATATTTGGACAATGAGTCGCTAGAGCTTTGATACCTTGTTCAACAGAATCAGCAGCACCACAAGGTAACATGATCAATTTTTTGAGATTTTGTTTACAATGAGTAGCAAGTGAAATAATTGCTTCTTCTGATACTTTAGTCTCTGAGAGATTAATTTCAGTTAACATATTACCAAATTCCACTAAATTAAAAGTCTTATCTTCAACACTATAACAATCACTAAGATCCAAAGATTTTAATCTTTTAAATTTAAGACCATCCAATGCATGATCAATATGAAGACCATTAATTCGAAGATCAGTAATTTTAGAGATAACAGAAGGTGAGAATCCTGCTAATAATTGTTTTGGAGAAGCAGTAATCCTAATACAAAGTTCATCAAGATAATCTTTTTGTGTTTCTACAAGGTTTGATAAAAGTGCTGGATTACAATTACGTACAGAAAATTTAAAAACGCGAAGTCTTTTACAATTTTTAGTGATAAATCTCAAGTCATCATCAGTATTTTCATATTGTAAAAGATCTAAGTGAGCAATATTAGGAAATTTTTGAATAATTGGAGAAAAGATATCAGATGTAGTTTGCAGACAAGTTTCTAAAGAATCAATAGAGATACAACGATCATTAAATGCCTTTGATAAAGCCAAAAAAGCTTCTTGAATGATACGAGGTTTATCAGCATTTGTAGATGTAGATGTAATCATAGCTTCAAGAAATCGATACATTGTAGGTACACTAATATGACGTGTAAAAGAAATATAGTCAAGTGATGCCCTAGATTGAATTAATATAAAATTTTCTCCTAAAGAGGGGAATTCCAAAGAAAAATCATTTTCTAAACAACTTAAATATGTTCTAATTAATAAAGCTCCTTTTGGGTTAATTTCTCTTTTGACAAGTTCACTTTCTTCCTCTTCAATAAGAAAATATTTCCAAGGATTTTTGTAAAGAAGTGTAGCAGAAAGTCGCGCAAATAAACGATTAGTACGTATACAGTTGTTAAGAGCTTTCGAGTCGTGAACCAAATGTGAAATTATTTCGTGAATACACTCAGTAGGAAGAGCTTTTTCAAGCGATTGAGTTGACATTGTTATAAAGTATTTCTTAAATAAAAAGACACGGAATGACGCAAGTCTCAGTTATAACTTTAAACCTCTTTTTTTTTTCTTTTTTTTTTTATGATTTGAAAAAAAAAATACTTTTACATGAAGGGTTATTTTTTTTCCCTCTTTTGAAGTTGATCAAAAAAAATAAATAAGGATATATTTTTACAGTTTATTATATTATAGAACAACAATTTTATCATGCACGACAGCACGAGATCCTTAATGACGTGACTAATGTTACATTTATAATAATTTAGTGTTACAAAAATAAAAAGGGTACAATCTTATAAATTCGAATGGAAATTAAATAGTTTTTAATTCAGGAATTAAATCATATTCGCATGATTCATCTTTTTCTTCAATAAATTGATCCTTAATTTTTTCTAGAATTTTTTCAGCTTTATAATCAGGATTTATACCAGATAATTTCATTTTAATAAAAACTTTTCTTATAGAATTAAAATCATTAATTCTCATAAATGCTTCAATAATTAAAGTGAAATCATTTGAATAAATTTTTGATAAACCAAATTCCGTATTTAAATATGGAGAAAGTAATTTCCAAGCCAACTGAGGATAATCATTTTTAGCTAAAGGATGAATAACAGAAATTACAAAATCCCTTTGAATAGGTTGAATTCCTTCATTTTCCATTATATAAAGTAATTCAATAGCTTCATCTAATTTATCATTTTCACAAAGGAATTTAACATAATTTATATAAGTAATCTTATTTGGTTTAAAATCTATAATTTTTAATCTAAACATTTCTTTCATTTCTTTCCATAAAATTTGAGCTCCTTGAATATCCTTTTTTGAAATATAATAATTTAATAATATATAAAAATGATTTTTTGTAAAAAATTTTAATCCTAAATCTTTAATTTCTTTAATATAATAATCAGATTTATCCGTACCCATAGTTTCTTTAATAAGTGTTGTTAAACAAGACATTGAAGGTATAATACCATTATTACGCATATCTTCATAAATTTTTTTTGATAATTCAATATCATTTTTTATAAAACAAAATATGAATTGTTTATAAACTAATTCATTTGAAATTTCTAATTTTTTAAAATCTTGATATAATTCTTTTAATTTAATAAAATTTTTATTTTTTTTTGCTAAATTAATATTTAATAATAATTTTTTTATATCATTAATTTTAAATATTTCATTAATTGGATTATTTGATTTTTTAATTATAATATTTGATGTTAACAATATTGAATTTTTAATTATATTATCATAAAAATATTCAGGTTTATTTTTATTATTTGTTTTTAATTTTTCTCGAAATGCTTCCGTTAATCTAAGGTAAAGTTCCTTCTCTTCTTTAGTATGATCAAATTTTATATTATTGGTGGAAAATTTTGATGAAAGAAATTTTTCTTTCAATTTAAATCGAACGAATAAAAAATCAATCGTTCGAGGAAAAAGAAATTTTAAAGATTTTTTTGCGTTAGTTATTGTCATTTTTTCTTTAAAAAGAAAAAGAAAAAAGAAAAAGGGGATAAAAGAAAATAAAAAAAAAATATTTCTTTTTTTAGTTTTAAAAAAAAAAAAAAATAGTCAGCTGATGTTTGGATCAACAGTTGTATGATACATCGATGACATCCATCTATCAACATAAAATCATTATATTGGAAATATTCTACCAAATCTATCCAAATCTATTATAATTAGCCATATCTGATTATTCCAATATAATATTCTCTGAAATTGTTTTTTAGTACAGCGGGCAGGTTAAAACCGAACTGCTTAATTCATAAACCCATATACTGTACTGTATATACAGTACAAACTTCCATGATCTTCATACAATATTTATATATATAATGTATATGCTAATTTAAGTAAAAGTAATCATCGCTTTTTAAAAATCTTTGAAGAATAGAGTTAAAGCGGAATCAGGTGAAGAATCGCAAATCATTGTCATGTTTATCGAAAAAGATTATTAAATAAATATAAATTATATTACTTACCTATAAATCCAGCTTACACAATGATTTTTAAAATCGAATTTTCCGAACATTCGAGTTACTTGATTATTCATCCAATTTTTCCTATATCATAATAAAGGATATATTTATTACTCATATTTGTATTTATTTTTTTTTCTTTTCGAATTAAAAATAAAATAAAATAAATAATAAAATAATAATAAATAATTAAAATATACAATGTGATAAATGGTGTTCGGTATCTATGTTTAGCTTAATGCTTTACAGTATATCATGATGCAAGGTTGGCATGTTTTATTGAAATTTTTTAATAATTTACGCGTAATTATAGTTCCTATGATGATTTAATGTACATTATAATGAACTCTAATAAAATTTGAGAAAGACTTTTATTAAAACATATTACAATTTTCATATAACAATCATTAAGTGATTAAGCTTTTTTCACTAAAGGTAAATTCTAATACTATATATATAGCAAAACATTTAAAACATTTACAATATTTACAAACTTACTTTTGTAACTTACTTTTGTGATTAGTTAAATAAATCTTCGTTAATTTTCTTTAAAATTTAGCTGTTTCTTCGCCAGGACTTAGGTTATCAATACCATCCTGCGCACCGTGTTGAGGTGACAGCTAAATCGCTCAGGTACACGTACAGGAGGAAATTTCTTCCTGCACGCGGGTTATAAGGTTTTCCTTCCTAATTTTTTTTAATAAATTTTTTTTTTGTTGCCATGGGTTGTCCACCAGACCAATCCATCCTGTTGGTTGGTTTAAAAAAAATTTTTGCTTATTTTGTTTTTTTGATTGTTTTTTCTTAAAAAAAAAAAAAAAAAAGGAATTAAGCCTTAGGACTCTTTTGAGGAACTTGTACGTCATCATCATCACGTTTCCTTTTCTTTTCCTCAGCCCTTTTCTCTGTTAGAGTTACAGCCTTCTGCATATAGTCGATGACGCTCTCCTTTATGTGCGCTCTCATATTTTCTGTTACCATATAAGCAGCTGCACCAACCCATTTATCACGACGTAGTTCTTTCTTTTGAATTGATTTGCCAATCTATAAATTATTATTATCATACGAATACAATTAATAAAATATTATGTTAAGATTTACCGTATTTTGAGGTTAGTAAGCACTCCCCGAAAATAAGCACCATAGCCAGAATTATGGCGATTTTGACCAGAATTGTGAGGATATTGGGCGGTATTAAGTGCAAAAAAGGGTGCTTATATACCACAAAATACGGTAATATATATTTTCTTCATTTACTTACTTCTCGACTAAACCCTTTGAAATCTACTTCATTGAAATGACTTTTGAATCTACTACAATAATTAATCACTAACTTATAAATCTAGAATTGATCAAAGAAGTAAAAATTAGTCATATATATATATATATATATATATATAAAACATAAAATATTAATAAATGATTAATTACCGCCATTTTAAATTCTTTTTCGTTCATTGGAGTGTTCAATGGTACTCCATGTGCAGCTTCAAGCGCTGCCTTCTCCTCAGCCTCAGCCTTCTCTCTTGCAGCTCGCTCTCTCTGTTTTTCTGCTTCACGTGCCATTGCCTCGGCACGTTCAATTATAGCCTGCAGAGCGGCTTGGCTAAATCCATCGTAACTCTTGACATCATCCTTCACAATCGGTCGCTCCCAGGAAGCTTGTAATGTGTACTTATTGTAGTAGTAAACTTTTCCATATTCATCTTTAGTTTCATACCAATTGGGCGCAAGTGGCTCCAATTGTTCTTGTGGCGGTTGCTGTGACTGATCTTTTTGTTCTTCTGTAGATGTAGTCTTTGTGGCCATAGAATGATTCCTTGGTTTTACAAAGCGTCTATTATTAATACCGCTTAATCGTGAACGAGAATTGCTAACGTAATTCATATTAAAAGTCGGACGAGGAGCGTACGTGCAACCATATGGATTATCAGGTCTCATTTTCACAATACCGTCATAATAATCTGGAGAGGGAACTTTACAGCCTAATGTTTTGCACCAATATTCAAATTGAGATATAGATTGGAATATTGCATTGCTATCCATGTAACGATTGTAAAAGTCATGACTTGACTCGTATCGATTGGGATTGAGGTCTTGAGGCGTTCTGCCTTTATCGCTTGAATTATTTGCAAGTCCTGAAATATTATTTGTATAATTTGTGTGGCCCAAATTATTACGTTCAATTGGCTTTCCTTTGAGATCATCTTTATTTTGATTGAAACTTTCTCTATCTCTATTTGTTTTTACAGAAGGTGTTTCAATCTGAACCTCATCATCATCAGCCAGATCCTAAATTTTTTTTTTTTTTGAAAAAAAAAAAAAATTTTAAAAAATTCATTCATATTAAATTATTAGCAAAATCAAAGCTACTTACCAAGGTATGATTAACATCTTGTTTTTGTAATTCATTCAATTCAGGGCCACATGAAGGAAGCTTATCCCATTTGTCAATTAAATCTCTTGCTTTTGCACCAATACGATCATTACGACTTTCAAATTTTGAAACCCATTCTTTAAGATGTGAAGTTTCAACACGTCTATCTCTATACTTGAAAGGTATCTTATCCGCAATGTTTAATGTCTATAAATGTAGAGGATAAATAATGAAAGAAGTCAATAATGTGGATAAAAAATAGGACATTGACGAACAGGTGAATTATCAAAGAATAACAATTTACCTTGAAAACAATTTCATCGTCATTTCTGAATTCGTAAAGGTAGGATTTAAGCATAATTCCTCCGAAAAGTTTCATAAACATCCTTAGAATAGCGACATCTTCTGTTAACTAATTAAATGAGATCAAAAAAATGAAAGTCAAAATATATATAATTGAATAAAATTAAATTAAATTAAAAATAATTAAATAAATAAATAAAAACAATTCGTGAAAACGCCTACTTTCAGCCTATATAATATCGGTCGCACCATGCTTGGTTGTTCAAGAGATTTGTACATCAAATTGATAAATTGTTTGACCTCATCAATGCTTCGAATGGGTTCTGTTAATTCAGCTTCAATTTCGGCCTCGTCTTTGATATTAAGATTAGTTTCTTTAGTACCACCAATGACACCACGACAATTTGATTCACCGCAATGACATTTCTGAGCTTGAGAACTAGTAATATCCAATGAGAATATATTTACATTAGTTGACAAGAAAATAAAAAGGATATACATGTGCGACAAAAATATGACTTACCCATATCGGTCAGCATTATAATCAAAGGTTAACTCTTCATTTTCTCTGACGTTCCGTAATGCGAAAATACCTATACGGTATCGATCACCAATCATCCATTTTTGAATGTAACAGTTAGGATTGCACGAATGATTCATAAATCTGGCTATACATCCGAACTTTGTTGCGTCAATTATCTAAGAAAGAAATATAAAATGAGACACAATAAATCGATGATGATGACTTGATATACATGTACATACTTCACCAGCCTGTAAGGACATAAAGTAGAAATGTTTCAGTCCTTGCTTGTTATAAGTTATCATGCGTTTAAAGAACGCACTATTCTTAATCACTTCACCAACGTATTCCATAATAAATTGATTACTAAATAAAAACGTAACAAAATAAATCAGAATAAGTTAGAACAATTGCAATAAAATATGAATCAAGAGTAATTGATATGATTAAAGAAGCTTACGGTCGTAATGGTTCCATTGCTCTTAGACCGTAGCCTTTGAGTGCAAAATGGATCACATCGACTTTTGCATTTTCAGCTCTTTGAAATCTATGTGAATGAGAAATATTACATGAAATGAGGAATAAAATTGAACAAAACAAAACTTATACGGACGAACGAAAAAAAAAAAAAAAAAAAAAAAAAAAAAAAAAAAAAAAAAAAATAAAAATTAAAAAAAAAAAAAAAAAAAAAAAAAAAAAAAATTAGATCAAAAATGGAAAAATATTTCCATTTTTATTTTAAAAAATTTTTTTGAAGATTTCAAGAACAATTCATTTTTACGTAATTAATTTTTCAAAACTTCATTCTTACGAAAAATGAAAATATTTAGATCAAAAATGGAAAAAAAAAAGATTTCCATTTTTATTTTAAAAGATTTTTTTGAATATTTTTTTCAAGAAAACACATCATTCTTACGTAAAAGAGAAATAATTAATTTTTTTAAAACTTCATTCTTACGAAAAAATGAAAATATTTAGATTAAAAATGGAAAGTGATTTCCATTTTTATTTTGAAAGTTTTTTTGAATTTTTTAAGGAAAACTTCATTCTTACGAAAAGAAAAAAAAAAAAATTAGAACGAAAATGGAAATAATTTTTCAGGAAAACTAAAGAAAACTTCATTTATAATGTGAGAAACATTTAAATAAAGTTAGCCTCATACTATTAATAATATATGAAATTATCATATTTTCGTCTAAATTTGGGAATTATGGTTAAATTAATTGCAAACAACTTAATCTATAAAAATACAAAAAATGTGTTCAATTCGAAAAAATTTAATTCGAAAATTCCCTCGGATAAATTATTTTCCGATCAGAAATGTGCCCAATTTTTCAATTCAAGTTATGATTGCCAAAATTTTAATGCAATTTGGTAAAAAAATTCTCTCGGATAATTATTTATTTTTTTTTAAAAAAAAATATGATAATATCATGATCAAGAACAAGTTAAGTTCAAAAAAGAAAAAATTTTTTAATGGATTTTGTATCAGTCAAAAAAGGAAATCTTTTTTTTAATTTTTTTTTGAATGAAAACTCATTAAACTGATTAAGGATAATCATCCTCGATCGATTAACTGATTTCGGTTAGACCGGTTATCTAAAAATTAAAGTTTTAATACTATTTTAGCTAATATAGAAAAACACTTTCAGAAATGACAATAAATTAAAAAATATCGTAGTCTTCTAATTTAGGTTTAATTATTGGAATTTGAATTCCGGTTTACGTCATTTAGTCACTTTAGTGATCTTCATATAAATCACATGTTTACGTTTTTTCAATATGATATAAATGTTATAAATAACTCGTAATTCCTCATTTTAAAAAATTACATTCATAAATTCTAAATATAAAAAACCAAGAAAACGAAAACTTTTTGCAAAAATGGGTAAAAATATTGTCGTATTATGTGATGGTACATGGAATAATCCTAATTCTCAGACCAACGTTAATACATTATATAAAGAATTACTTGAGGAAGAATATAAACAACATGTCTTGTATATAGACGGAATTGGAATTGGAGAATTGGCCTTGAATTTCATCATTGATGGAGCTATGGCTCTAAGTCTTGATAATAAAATCAAAGAAGGTTACAAATTCATTATTAATCATTATAATCCTGGTGATGATATATGGCTTTTTGGTTTTAGTCGTGGCGCATACACTGCGAGATGTATTGCTGGAATGATAAGAAATTGTGGAGTACTGAAAGTTGATAGAGAAATCAAATCTGAACAGGTTGATAAACGTGCTGATCTTGCTTACGATATATATCGTAATAGAGATGCGGGTCATAGCCCGGAAGGAAAAGAATCTGAAAATTTTAAAAATACATTTAGTCATCCTGAACCTAAAAAACAAATTATAAAATTCCTTGGACTTTGGGATACTGTTGGCGCTTATGGTTTACCCGCTTATGCAATTGGGGAAGGTTTTAAATATTTGGAATTTTATGATCAGTCTATACCTAGTATAGTTAAATTTGCTTGTCAAGCTTTAGCCATTCATGAAAAAATTGCTTTCTTTGAACCTTGTCATATAAATTCGAATAAATCTCGTACTATTGTAAAAGAAACTTGGTTTCCTGGTATACATTGTGAAATAGGAGGTGGAACATTTTTAAATTTTAAAGGCAATCAAAAAATAACTAATGCAACACTTTTGTGGATGATTGAAAATATCGAACAAGTTGGAGGTTTATTAATGCGTGATGATATTAAAACTTATCGTACTCGCTTCTCTCCAGATTCTGGACCTTCTTGGAACATTAATAATCTTATATTTGATCGTTGCAATAATCTTATTCCAACGGTTATGCTAAAGGATAGAACTATTCCATTAGAATTAGATTCTAAGCAAAAAACTTTAAGAAAAGATCTTCTTTATAGGGATGGTGATTGGTTACTTCCATTTGGTACTAGATCACATTTATGTGTTCAATATAATTCGGATACATATGAAGAATTGCGTAAAGCTATGGAAGTAAAGGGAATCAAATTATATAACAATGTAACTTACGATAAGGATATTAATGAAGAAGCACAAGATACTCATAGGAATGTTAATGAAGAAGCACAAGAGGATATTCAAAAATTTTATATTGTTAAAGGAAAAAATGATTAATTATATTTTATTTCTACCAAACTCATTTTTTCAAATATTTATTTATCAAATAAAAGTTTTCTTTAATTATATTTTATTTCTACCATACCATTTTTTTTCAAATATATATTTATCAAATAAGTGTTTCTTTAATAAAAAAGCATTTAACAATAATTAATAATTTTACGATGTAACGAACCCACGATGTAACGAACTCTAGACTTACCGAACTTTTTTTTTTAATAAACCAGTTTCATAGTATATAAAACCATCTTGATACACCGAACATCATATAAACTTTATATAAAACGTATACCGAACTTTCCCTAAAAAAATCTTAGGATTTAAGTATATAAAAAACAAATTTCATTACCGAACTATACTATATACCGAACTTTTACTCCCAAACAGTAGGTTCGTATATCGATATTTGACTGTATGTCTAAAACTTATCATTCAATTTCCAAAATTAAGCCGCAGTATGACAAGAACAAAGTAAGAAAGTACGAGGGAAAATAATTTTTCAAGACCAAAAAAATTATCATGCTGCTCTTCTTTTGTATTGGTATTGTATATATATAATGTAGTTACTGCTCAATATCATTATTTCATCATGAAACTAAAAAATAAATTCTTTGATTAAATCTGTGCATCATAATATTTTGCGTATTCTAATGAAGCATAATCTCTTATTTTGGTTTCAGCAGGCTAATAAATTACATTGCAAAAAACTTTGTATAACTAGGAAACGCGAATTGAGACATGTCTGACGATCACGAGAAACACTCGTGATCACGTAGCTATCGTTCCGTCCTTCGCTTCGCTTCGAACAATAATATATTGTATCAGATAAAAATAGAGATATTGAATAATGAACAATAAAAGTCTAATAACTTATAGGTATTTATTTACTTTTACATTCGAATTTTAAAAAGTTACGCAACACATTTTCTTACATATAGAAAATAGTCTCATAATGATGTTAGCGATGATTTTATTGTCTGGGAGCGTTAGCGAAGGAATTTTCCTTCCTTCCATCCGCTAACGTCACATCACATATTAGCCCTTACTTTCTCCTTTTTTGTAACACTGATAATTATTATATTATGCTATTTTTCGTAATCAATTTTTTTTACTTATGTTGTAATAAAAGAAAGATACTGAGTAAATAAACGTGACTGATTTTAAAGGTTTCCGTTTTCTAATTAAAGAATAAAAACTAAATTTGTCTAATTACAAAAAATATATTATTTACGTTTATAAAATTTTCACACATATTAATAAATGAAGAATATCCATAATACATAATAATTGTATAATTTTTTTTTTATTATTATTTCTTTTGCTGTAACAGTTTTTCAATCGAAGTTTCTTTTAAATGTATCATAATTATATTTACAGTATTAGTAGCTATAATTAAATAATAAAAAAAAGCTTTCATTCGCAAAAAAAGAGAAAATATTTAGGTCTAAAATAGAAAGTGATTTCTATTTTTATTTTGAAAGATTTTTTGAATTTTTCAAAGAAAACCTCATTCTTACGAAAAGAAAAAAAAATTAGATCAAAAATGGGAATGATTTCTTTCTATTTTCATTTTGAATGAATTTTTAAAACTTCATTCTTACGTAAAGAGTAAAAAAATTTAGATCAAAAATGGAAATCAATTTCTATTTCTAACGAAAAAATACATTTAAAAAACGTTAGATTCACTTATATTTAAACAATATATTAAATTATCGGAGAAGTTTTTTCGTCCAAATTAGGAATTATATAAAGATGTTCCCCCAAAAGATATGATCGTCAAAAATTAATGCAATTTGGTACAAGACCGAAGAAGCGAAAGAAAAAATATGGTTAAGTTCCGAAAAAAATTCATTTTTTTTTAATGGATCTTGTATCAATCAGAAAAGGTTAGGTTTTTTTTTGGCAGGTAGTAGTGTAACCATTAGTCCATTACCGTTAAAAAAATGAAACTCACTAAACTGATTAAGAAAACCATTCTCGATCAAATGTCTGATTTCGGTTAGACTGAAATCTAAATATTTTTTATGAACAATAAATAATAAATTAAAATATAGTACTGTAGTCTTATTGTTTTGATTAAAATAAAATAGTGAATTTATTTGAAAATATATATATGTATATTTATATACTGTATATATGTATATACCAAATTTGAATTCCGGCTTTACACGATTATTTAGTAAATATTATAAATAATTTGCAATACCTCATTTTAATTGCCGATTCGTCTAAGAACGGCACTGCGTTACTAATAAAATTCGGGGTTAAATTTGCCGATTTTGTGCTAGAACACAATCTTCAGAAAAGGATATTTTCATAGACAACATATTAACTATAAATAAAAGTCATATGATATACTGAAAAAATACTTGAAAAAAAAGAATTTGCAAAAAAAAATTATACGTTCATATGCAAAATAATGAGTTTACT
>QZLH01000015.1:265244-275671 GCA_003833135.1 Oehlia diaphana
GTGAAATGGGTGAAAGTTTATCCCGCGCGTGAGATGTAAAAAACGGGTTTTTTTATTATCGTTAATATCCCCGAATTTTATTAGTAACGCAGTGCCGATTTTAGACGGATTGGCAATTAAAATATATTCATTTCAGTTATTTCATTATTATTTTTTTTTATAAAAATTAAAAACCAAGAAAATGAGAAAATTTTGCAAAAATGGGTAAAAATATTGTCGTATTATATGATGGTACATGGAATAATCCTAGTTCTCAGACTAACATTTATACATTATATAAAGAATTACTTGAGGAAGATTATAAACAACGCGTCTTGTATATAGACGGAATTGGAATTGGAGAATTGACTTGTATTAATTTACTCATTGATGGAGATATGGCTATAGCTTTAAGTCTTGATAATAAAATCAAAGAAGGTTACAAATTCATAGTTAATCACTATAATCCTGGTGATGATATATGGCTTTTTGGTTTTAGCCGTGGCGCTTATATTGTAAGGTGTATTGCTGGAATGATAAAAAATTGTGGAATATTGAAAGTTGATCGAGAAATCAAACCTGACCAGATTGATAAACGTGTTGATCTCGCTTACGATATATATCGTGATAGAGATATGGATCATCATCCGGAAGGAAAAGAATCCCAAGATTTTAAAAAAGCATTCAGTCATCCTGAATCTAAAGAACAAATTATAAAATTCCTTGGACTTTGGGATACTGTTGGCGCTCATGGTTTACCCGCTTATACAATTGGGGAAGGTTTTAAATATTTGGAATTTTATTATACTTTCGAACAATTCTAATACTATTGTAAAAGAGACTTGGTTTCCTGGAGTACATTGCGAAGTAGGGAGAGGATCATTTTTAAATTTTAAAAGCAATGAAAAAATGATTAAAGCATCTCTTTTATGGATGATAGAAAATATCGAACAAGTTGGAGGTTTATTAATGCGTGATGACATTGAAACTTAACGCACTCGTTTCTCTCCATATTCTGGACCTTCTTGGAACATTAATAATCTTCCTATATTTGATCGTTATAATACTATTATTCCAACGGTTATGCAAAAGGATAGAACTATTCCATTAGAATTAGATTCTTTATAGGGATGGTGATTGGTTGCTTCCATTTGGTACTAGGTCAAATCTATGTGCCCAATATGATTCGAATACGTATGAAGAATTGCGTAAAGATATGGAAACAAAGGGAATTAAACTACATAACAATGTAACTTACGATAAGGATATTAATGAAGAAGCACATGAGGGTACTCATATAATAGTTTAATCAAAAGATCATAAAAAATAGAGTATTTTACTTATGACGTACCATTTTTTTTTTTTGAATATATTTATCAAATAATTTTTTTTTTTATTAATAAAAACATTTTGACAATATTAATAATTCATTTAATAATAATAAATAAACTAGATAAAATTATTTTAAATAGTTATTCTTTTTAAGAAAATATATTAAGAATTTTTTATATGTAACATGTATTATAAAGTAATTGAAAGTAATTTTGTCAAGTACGTCTCAATCGTCTCATCAGTCTCCAAAATTAAGCCGCCGAATGGACGACCTTATGGGCAAGAACAAAGTAAGAAAGTACTAGGAAAAATAATTTTTCAAGACCAAAAATTATTATTGATATTGCTATATAATGTATTTACTGCTATTAGAAAATTTAAATATCATTATTTCATTATGAAAAACCAAAAAAAAATATTTTATTTCAAATAGTGATGCATATTTAACTGCTTTAGTTTCAGCTGTTCGTTTGCAATTACAAGATGCTATATAAAGTTTAAATAATAGTTTGTAAAAAAATTTTGTATAAAGGGTAGGCTAAAAAACTCTATATAACTAGTAAACGGGAATTGAGATATAACTAGTAAAACTTGCGAGTTTACTGGCTGACGATCACGCGTGAACCACCCGTGACCACAAATTTTTTTATTACGTAGATATCTTTACGTTCTCCGGACAATAAAATTAGTTGAGTGAAATTATAATATATTGTTTCAGATAAAGACAAAGATATTGAACAACAAAGTCTGATAGCTTTATAAGTATTTTTACTCTTATATTCAAATTTTATAAAGTTACGAACACATTTTCTTGTATATAAAAATATTCTCAGTGATATCTAGTTATGATTTATTGTTTTTCATATTTCTGTTTTTTGTATATGTTTTAAATCTTTTGGTAATACGAAGTAAAAGCTAATTCTACAAGAATCATTCAAGATTCCTTTGATAGTCCTTCAGTTAAGCCTTCTTGCGTGACTTAGCACCGGTAACTTGTAATAGCTTATTGTACTCTAAAAGTCAATCCTTTTTAAGGCTCATATTCCCGGAATTAATAACCTTATATCGCGGAATTTATCGAATAATTTACATTTGCCGTGAATGGATCCGTGAAAGGTTCATTTTTATGGAGATTTTACAGAAATAACGGATAAAATTTTTTATAGGGGTAGCGAACATATCTGTCTATGGATTCAAAATATTGGAAGTTGACCGACAATATTTATTTTGATTTTGACTGGTATTTCTTTCAATCTCGCTAATATCATCAAATAAAAATTTCTTCTAGAAATTCCAAAGTAAGAGTTGTTTCAGGTCCTAATGCGCCATCACCTGTGAGTTTACGTACTGGAAAGGTTCCAAGAATTTCATGTGAGACCAATTCGAATAACTGCCCACAGAGAGATTCCATTGCAGTCTCAATAAAAGTGCGCAAATCCTCCTTATTCTCTTTCAATCTTTTTAAACATTTATATGCAATATAATCTGACCCAAAAAAGCAGGAGCAACAGGTGTATGGATCAGCTTTTTCACTTCTTCAAGGTTGGTACGCGTATGAATTAGTTTATGAGTAAATTCATCACCTGGGAAGTCTTTAGCTTGATTACAGAGCATCCCTGGTCCAACTGCTGATACAAGTGCTTGTTTGATAGCCGATTTAATATCTAATTGTGATTCACCAAAGATCAATCAAGGAATCCCACCACATAGTTTGAACTTATCTTTCAATGATTCTGAAGAAACTTTTTTGCAATATACATTTTTCCAACAGTCTTCATCTTCAAACTCATTCCATATCGGCATGTGAAGTTCTTTGCACCACTGCTTTGCAAAAATCCCAATAATTGATTTCTTTGGTGAACTCACCATAATTAACTTTCCGTTAGAAAAATTATGTCCTAATTGGTCCCTTTTTCCATCGATTATACACCAGACATCTTGTTCTTTCGTTATTTGTATGTATTGTACCTTGCCACTTACACATCCATATCACTTGAAGGATAAATCAATGCCGTAACAATTTCATAATCTAACAAAACATTTTTATTCTCTTTAAGGAGCACTATTAGCATTACCCTTCCAAAGAATGTTTTTCCGATACCTAGATTGCCAGTAATGAGGTATCGGCTGAATTTTGTATCTTTTAATATAAAATCACGTAAATACTTGTAACACTCTCGGCTATAAATATCCATGTCTCTTTTATCCTCTGGTAAGCTTGGAATTTTGAATACCTTATATTGTATGTTGATCTCTGGTATGCTATTATGTAAATTTTGAAACTTTTCCTTGTCTGGAAAAGATACAAGCTAAATTAGGAATTTTTTTATCCTTTAATAAAGGTCAACATTAAAGAAAGATACCTTTTTGCCATCGTTTTTTGCTCTATTATCTTCCTCATCCTCCACCATTTTCCTTTTCCCTCATAGAATAAAAAAAGAAATGAGATAACGTGAATTTCTTGTTTGAGAGGTAATCATTGGAGACACTTACCAGTGGTTGCGGGCGGTGGGGTTGGACGATGATGTGGATTGAGCGTCGTGTTTTATCAAAGCGTTCTAAATGGTCTGAAATTGGGTCTCCTGAAAACATCTCCTTTCCTTCAAAGATCTTAATTGTATAAGACGTGTCATCAAGCATCTTTAACTTATCGTTTTCATTGCCGAAAGGAATATCGACTTTCCATAATACGAGGTCGCTTTCGTCAATATTTTGTTTAAAAATGGTGTTCTTCTTCTTATCATAGATAGCATGCCTAAGGTTCATAACAAGTTCTGAAGATTCGAACTCGACAAAATCAAGTTTCCTTTTAACGGGAACTTCACCTAGAACTACATAATATGCCATGATATATCTGCAAACGCAAAAATCAAGAGTCAGAAGTAAAGTTTAAAAAGTGATAACACAAATAGTAATTTCGGATACAACGTTAAACCTAAGTATTTTCCTTGATCTTAGTTTGTACCAGGGATGGCGAAAGTGCTCGAAATAGCGAAGAATAGTTCGACATAAGAATATTTTAAAGCAAAGATCAGAATTTATATTATTTTTAACGTATGACAATACAGGCGTGTAACGGCACACCAAATACCGTCATTTTTACTTTATATATTGATTTAGAAATTTTTATTCATCGTGAATGAGATGAGTTACTAAAAAGGAATATTATAACCAAAAGTAGAAGGTATCATCGCTAATTATTTTTTTCCGGTCAGATATGAGATCTGTATAAATATTAGGTTGAACAATAATTAAATCCAACATAATTTTTTTTTTCTTTAAAAAATTAAAACAAAAAAAAAAAAAAAACACCAGAAAATTAACAATGTCGCTCAGCGTAATGAATAAAATTACAGATATCAATATTTTTATATGTGATGAAATTTTTTAAAGAATCTTATAATAAGATTTCGTAATAACATTATTAAAATGGATGGTTTTGATAATTTAAAAATATTTCAACTAATTGGATAAACTCTTTTCTTGAAAAAATAGTAATGATAAAGACCCTACAAAGATTCTCAAATTAATAGAAAATCATAAAGAAAATAAATCTTGGTTTACAAGTTTAATAGGATATTTTTAACAATTTGGTATTGTTTGTAATCTTAATAGGGAAAAGGCGTTGGATTATTATTTAATTGCCATCAATAATAATATTGTTATATATAATAGACAAGAATCAATTACATTTGATTGTAATAAAAAATAATGATGCATTAAATATGTTAAGAAATAGTAACACAATTATAGGAAAATATTCATTATCATTCTTTTATTATAAAGATATTATATTATCTGGTATTTGATTTTAAGCAAAATAAATTAGTATATCTTCTAAAATTAAACAGAAATAGTGATTGGAAGTACAATTTAATTTAACAATTCGTAGTGATGACATAAAAGCTAATTATAAAAAAGTTCTGAATTACTCCTACGTTTGACTGAAGAAGGGAATTTAGATGCACAATATAATTTGGCAATTTGCTATATGGATGGAATAGGTAGTAGGAACACAAAAAGACGAAGAAAAGCATTTGTCTTATTTTTAAAATCTATTCAACCAAATAAATCTCGTGTTCATAGAAATAAGATGAGGAGTAAATTTGAAATGAATTTAGAATCTGTGATATCAAATAATTTAATAGCACAAAATAAGATAGGATATCATTTTCAATATGGAAAAGGAGAAGTAAAAAAAATATAACAAGGGTATTTAAATGGTATTTAAAATCAGCTATTGCAGGATGTCACCGGTCGAAGTGGTATGGTTTCCATTATGGAAACCTTTGGTGTATGTGATTGAAACTTGTCCAATTTGCATAATATTTCCATAACATTTCCACAAAAACTAGAAGCTTCATTGAAATATGGCGTACATCATGGAAATTGGACAGGTTTCCAGCAAATTTTAATAGTATAAACTTCGTGTAAACCATATTTCTATGTGCTGAGGGGCAATATAGTTTAGGATCTTGTTATGAATATGGTAAAGGAACGGATAAGAATGAAACAAAAGCATTTGAATGGTATTTACAATCAGCTGTAAATGGAGATGCAATGAGTCAAAGTAATATGGAATATTGCTATGAGCATGGGATAGGAAACAGATAAGAGCAATTGAATGGTATACAAAATTAGCTATTATAGGATGTACTGATGGTCAATATAATTTAGGATATTTCTATGAAAATGGTAAAGGAACGGATAAGAATAAAATAAAAGCATTTGAATGGTACACAAAAGCGGCTGAAAATGGTGATGCTGTAGCAAAAAATAATTTAGAAAAATATGGTATTAAAATCGCTATAAAGGATATTGTAGCTATTGTAGCTTCAATTATTGGAATCATATTTTTGTGAGTAACTTTCGGCTATCCATTTGGCCAAATTTAAAGAACTAGTAGCAAAAATTGTTGAAAACAGTGGTTTAAATTATTTGAGTTATTCAAAATACATTAATAGGTTTGCATAATTTCTTTACAGCCCTTCGTATTAACAATCAAACAAAGATTCATTTAGCCTAATAAGCAATATTACACATTATAACTTAAATAGTATTTTGAAGGAAACAAACTGTAGTTTAGGAATGTTTAGAAAAAATACACATCTGATTAAAAATAAATAAAATTCTGATGGGTCGTAGCTTTATTATGCATAAGTATACAAATAAAAATCTTTATTATGTAAAATCTGCCAAATAATAACCGTTAATAATTAATCTACTAAAAATTCGATAAATTTAATTTTCAAATCATTATAATTTTGGATTACTATATTATATAACTTAAATTCCTCTACTTCATCTATCAGATGAAATAAATCTTCATCATTTTCACCATCATTAGTGAAATGATTTTGAAAAGCAAAGTATTTAACTCTTTTCATTTCCATAAGATGATCTTTTATATTATATAACAAATTGTCTTGTCCAACTTCTTCTCGTGTTCTATCTATTATATTACTAAATAATAATTTCTTGATAAAAGTATCTTGAGAATTTACCAAAAATATTTTAAAATCAGTAGTATTCATAACAAGAGTCAAATCTAAATATTCTAATTTAAAAGGAAGTATTTGACCTAAATTTTGCAGTACAATTGAGCTAAATTCATTATCTCTATTAAACGCTGATCCAAAAACGTAATTTATATCAATAGTAAGATAATTAAGGTTTTGTTTAATGCTTTCAATTAAGTCGAATGTTAAATAAATATTTTGATTATTATTAAATTCAATTAATTCAAAGAATTTAACTTTCGTACAATATCTGGTAATTAATTTAAGTAGTTGTGATTTTGATTCAAGGTGTTGTAAATCCGATACATCATTATAATATGTATTAGGTTCAAATGATAATCCAAAATTTTCTAAATAATCTCCAGATTTTTGTAATAATAATTCTATTGACTCGAATATTTCATCTATAAATAAAGATTTTAATTTAAATGGTTTAGTTAAATTAATTATTTGTTGAATAAAATTAGAATCTAAAGAATAACAATACATAATATGAACAGATTCTAAAACATTTAATTGTTCGAATACTTCATTTAAAGTATTTATATTGTTAAAATTAATATAGAGAAATATAATTGTGTTTAAAGTGTTTAAACAATTAGAATTAAATAATATTGGAGGAAATTTTTTATCGAAACAAATTTTTTTAAGATTTTTTTGTGATTTAATTAATTGGGATAAATATTCAATATCTGTATTATCTTTAAATCTTGGATTATAAAGTGATGAAATTGAATTGCAATTAGAACTTAAAACTTTTAATAAAGGAGTACTAATTTTAAGATAAAGAATTTTGATATTACGAATAAAATGTGGATTTTGTAAAACTGATTCAGAAATAATGTCAAAATAATCATGATAATGTGTAACATTAAAAGTATATAAATTTGCTTCATTCTCAATGAATATCTCAATTAATGATTTATGAATAAATTTTATGAAATCTGAATTTTGTTTATTCTTAACAAACCAAAATAAAGATTTTTCCTTTTTAACAGCTGCAGCCCAGTTTTCAATACAATCACCAATCAAACGTCCATCTAAATGTTGAATAAAACTAGGATAATTAAATAATGTATTTGAAGGAATTATATGATTTATACCAAATTCATTTAATTTTATTTTATCATTATCATTTAAATTAATCAAATAAGTTTCAATAAAACGAATTTTATGATATTCAATGTTATAAGTGTTTTTACGAGATATAATTGAAAATGGATTTTCCCATAATAATGGAATTGCCAAATGACACCATAATCTATTGACTAAGATACAAGAATGTAATGTTGAAAAATCATTCCGAAAATATTGCATAATATCGCTCAATAATTCGGGTAATTCTCCTGAAAATATTTTTGAGCACGCCATATTAAGTGAAAAGAGAAAGGGAAGGAGAGGTTTTTGTTTGAAGTTTGGTTTGTGGTTAAATTCATGCATTTTCGGAGTTAAGACTCCGATATTGTTGCACAATTAATTTATGCATGTCGATCACTTCGTTCACTTGAGAAATTCTAAACAACAGACTACGGTTCAGTAATAATGAAATTGTAAGTATTAAGTCAATAGAATTAAGTTACTTTATATCCAATAATAAACGAAGAGTTTGAGAATGATACGAAACATATTCAAAAAAGTTCCTCTGTGGCATAATAAATAAGAGATTTACCAAATCTCCTATAAAAAAATTTCAGAAAAATGATCACGTGTCTGAGTTTCTTCTGAAAAATTTGCCGTACGCATTTTTTCAGGGCCGGAATTATGATAATGTCAGTCGGTTACTATATTAGGAAATAAATAAAATTCTGACTGGAATTATCAAAAATTATCTAAAAAAGGAAAGATTTTCATGAATTTTTTTTTTTTAGTTCTAGATACGCCTGACCCTTTTTATATATATTTCCGGATCCTATAAATGCCAATGAAAATAAAGCAAAATTTTGAAAGTCTATGCATAGAAACTATCCCGTGGAAGCCTTGTCACATATTACAACGCAAAATTTTCAAGCAGACCAGCAACCATTATTAAACATATGAACACCAAATATCAGTAGTACATATACTGTATATAGAAATAAAAAATAAGAAAAAATAAAACTAAAACAAACTGTCAGATTTAGGAGGTCATTAAAGCAAATACGGTTTATCTGGTTTAATCTAGAGATGTGCCATAAACATTATGAACAGTATCGCATAATGCGTATAATGCGCATGATATTAGGTGGTGAATATTGCACTCAATTTAATTTTGGCCAAAATTATAATTTTATGGTCAGATAAAGTAATTATAAAGATGAATATTTGTAATAAAAATAAAGAAAGTGAAGAAAGTGTATTATAATAATATTTTTGCAATTTGTTTTTAACTGATTATGCGTATTATATGCATAATGCATTATAAATTGAAATTTTCGCATTTTGCCATCTCTAGGTTATCACATGATATTATAAAATACATTTTTATTGGTCAATTATATAAATATATAAGAAATAAAAAAATTGGATTTGTGATTTACCGACTTTGCGTCACCTTAGTATAGAAACTTCCACTCCGAACAGCAATCATTTATATTACTGTGAATGAAATTTATTACATCATTTGATCATATTTTGAATTATTACATGACAGTATTTCATAACAGTTAATGGAAACGAAATGCCTATAAATTTAATTTTTCTTCGTGATGTTCCTAAAGATATATAAAATGAAATGAGATTCTTTACTACCATGACATAATTATCACGATTATCGTATTATAATTCATAATTTTTGTTAAAAGAAACGTTCTACTAATTTATGCAGTTAGCTTTGGGGAAAAAGTCAAAGAACATAGTGCGTACAATCTAATCGAAGTAACTAAAAATTAAATTTATCTTCATGACGTTCTGGAAATTGAAAAAAAAAATGAAAAAAAAAATATAGGAGATTCTAAAATAATTATCAAATTGCTTGTTGAAAAACGTTTAATTTATTGCATAATAAATAGGAATGTATAATAAATCACAAATATAAGAAATATCTTTGCTTTTAATTATTAGTTATTAATTGATTTTTAATTCGTGATCCGCCAGTGAACCATAAAACTTGGCTATTAATTCCGGTGAAAGTTATATATATATTTACTAATAGCGCGGAATCTACAGTTCCAGCAATGCAAGGTACAAATTACTAAAATATAATATGAAAACCAATATTATAGGCATACAAATATGACATTTGGCTATCTTAATAATAAAAGACCGGTAAAAATTTTAAGCACCAAAAGACACTTTCATAAGAGCTGAAATTTGAATTTAAAAAAAAAAAATTTTTAGTATTTTAAAAGATTTAAAGATAACTCATCATCTAGTAGTCGTAGGAAAATAAAATTTGGTTCATCGAATTCGTCTCATCGAGACGCATCTAATGGTAATAATTTTATGTCTCCATGACCAATAGAAGGTGAGTTATCCCATATTTTTTCTCTGGAATCGCAGATTCTAAATTATTGATAAAAATATATATGAACTTATAACCGCCTTTTAATAGTCAAATTTTATGGTTCACTGGCGGATCACGAATTAATCGTTTTTCATAATGAAACCACTATGATAACT
>QZLH01000016.1:8387-52547 GCA_003833135.1 Oehlia diaphana
GTGTCTGCTGCACTAGAAGCAGCAATTAATAATATAAATTATTGGTAGTAATTAAATAATAATAAAATTAATAAATTTAACATAATTGATAAGTCCAATGTTACAATTTCCTTTTAATTAAACTGAATAATAAATAAATTACGTCAAATAATTGTATTTTGAGTAAATTACATAAAAAAAATAATAACTTTACTTGTTCACTCTTAGAAGACTGTAAATTCATATTATAACACGGGTAACCAAAAGTCTCTTCTAAGTAAACTTTTGTAAACTAAGAGATCATTGAGATCATAACGCATATAAAGGTAAAATAGCAATAAAAATACATTCTGGTGAAATTTCGTGTCAAACGGATGCGTCCTTAATGTGGCTTAATATACAGTAACACATCGTGATTTACATATATGATACGCTGTATAAATAGTTTGTGTAACCAATGATCATTTAAGAAACTCTGTTATGCTACTCATCAAGTAAGGGTTTATATAAAAAACAAAAAAGTATTATAACAAAACAATAAATAATCACGTGTTCTCATGTTATGATACGGGATTTTTGTAAAATTATTTTCTAAAAATATTGTTTAAAAATTCTGTATACATTCAGCATGATTAATTTTTTCCGTATACATTTCGTATATATTAGTTTTTTAAAAAAATGTTCAAAAATGAATTGCTTATTAAATATACGGAATTTGTATACGGAATCTATAGAAACATACATAAAATGTATACAAAACGTATTCTTTCCGTATAGTACATATTTCTTATAGGGTGAAGCTTATGGGCTTGTGGTCATGATGGATGGGTTAACGTCATCTGGGGGAGGTGTCAATCTTGTAAAGAAAATTGAAGAATTATTGATAACTTCATGATCTCGATGTGAAATGGTAAAAAAGCCTGAGCGATTGGTCTTTGGAGAAACATCTTCAAAAATCACAGGACACGAACGCCTTAGTTGTGATTGTTGGTAAAGTTGAATGGCTTTATCATAGCCGTAGTTATATTTTAATTTTGTTGTCTTTGTAATCGAAAAGATTAGTATTGTACGTGTTGTAGTAATAAAGGCGGGTGTCATCTTGAAAGTCAGCTGGTAAGGAAAACAATGGTTTTCCGATGAAGTAGTGATGTGAGGGAGTCTTTAAGTTTATCATAACTTTTGAGAAGTGCAATCATATCATGATCTATATATTCATTTTTCTGATAGGTGAGCAAGTTGTTTGAAAACTGTTGGTGAATGTGGTTGAGCCGAAGGTGTATTAAATTTGTATGGTATAACATAATGGGCCTTGGATCTTGCTTGAGAATCCCTTTAGTCAGACGGTTCCATTTTTTCTGTTGTTGTGGTGAGCGTACGATATCAAACTTTAAGCTTGAATATTCCATCATTGCTTTTAATTTGGAGTTCTTACTACCACGGTAATTATTGTATTTCGTATAAAAAGAGAGATCAACAATTCGCATATTTATAAATTGAAGTCATTTTTTTTTTACAATAACTTTCACTTAAAAGATCTTTTAAATCTTTTAAAAGTATGCCAAGCTCCCCCATGAAAATGACCTCTTGTTTTAAACTTAAAATTTTATTGCAAAAGATATTTTTAAAAAATATTTTTTTTGCAAACATATTTATTCAATATAATCTTATTTAATGAATTTTATTGCATATATTAAAATTTAAGTCCCACATTACGATTTTTAAAAAAAAATCACCATATTTATTTTTACTGAAGTGATACAAATAAAAAAAAACAACAATAAATAAAAAAGATAAGTAAATTACAATGATACAGGAGAAAGATGTTAATAAAAAATGAAATAACAATTGGGTAATGGAAAGTAATAGAAGATGAAAGGGAGTGAAAAAGAGTGAGAAGTGATAGGAAACAAAAAGGAGAAATAGGACATGTTGGGAGATGAAAAGGAGTGATGAGAGACGAAGAGGCGTGATGAGAGATAAAAAGGAGTGATGGAAGACGAAAAGAAGTGATAGGAAGATGAAGTTGAGTTATAGAAGACGAAAGGAGCGATGGGAGACGAAAAAAAGTGATGTGAAACGAAAGGGAGTGATGGGAGACGAAAAGAAGTGATGGAAGATGAAGAAGAGTGATGGGAGACGAAAAGGAGCTATTGGAGGCGATGGGAGATGAAAAGAAGTAATGGAAAGATGAAGAGACGTAAAAATTTATTAAAATTTTAAAATTTAATAAAAAATTTTCCAAGATCTCTTATGAAATTAATTAAAAAAAAAATTTCAAGCCAAAATTCTCGATACTTTTATAAAAAAAAAAAACTATTTTCAATAAAATTTTATTAAGATTCTAAACAAAATTTTCCATCAAAAAAATACAACAAATCTAATGAAATTCTCAATCAAAAAAAATATTCCCGATTAAAGAAAAATTTCTAACGAAAATCTTCCGTCAAAAATCACATTTTCCCTATTAAAAAAAAATTCAAAGATTCTTACCTATTAAAAAATTCTCAAAGAATTTCTATATAAAAAAAAATCTCCCTGTTAAAAAAATTTACTAACGAAAATTACAAAATGAAATGATCTATCAAAAAAAAATTCTCGGCGAAATTATTCTTCTTCCTATCAAATATCAAAAACAATCCCCTTATTAAAAAAAAATTTTCACCTATTAAAAAAAATTACAAAAAGAAATTCTTTATCAAGGAAAACTCTCCTATTAAAAAAAAAATTCTTAACGAAATTCTCTATCAAAAAAAATCTCACTTGTTAAAAAAATTTCTGACAAATTATTTTTATCAAAAAAAAAATCTTTCCTATTAAAAAAATTCTCCAAAGAATTTTCTACAAAAAAAAAAAAAAAAAAAAAAAAATAACAATAAAAAAAAAAAAAAAAAAAAAAAAAAAAAAAAAAAAAAAAAAAAAAAAACTTTCCAATAAAAAAAAATCCCCAAAAATTTTTAAAAAAAAAAAAAAAAAAAAAAAAAATCTCTCCTGTTAAATAAAATTGTACCAACAAATTAGGTATATATCCAAAAATAAAAAAATCTTATTAAAAAAAAATTCTCTAACAAAATTTTTTATCAAAAAAAAAAAAAAGTAAAAAAAAAATTCCCAAAGAAATTATATCAAAAAAGTCTTTGTCAAAAAATTATTCGCGTACAATTTAAAAAAAAAAATTATTCGCGGTAAAAAAATTTTAAAATTACGCTAAACTTAAAAAACACGTGATTGACCGTGTGCTGACAAAGAAACTAATTTTTGATAAGATAAAATTATCAAGTATAGTTAAATTAAATCAAATACAGTTGGAAGCATGAACAGATAAAAATATCAAGCAAACGTAAAGATAAATATCAAGCACGCGACAGATGAAAATCAGGTAAAATGTCAGACACGGGCTTGCCATATGTGTGGTTTTTTACGTCGGTGAAACATCGTCGATCAACGTACACCGGAATTATATAAATATGTATTCTATTCGTTTATTTTTCCCCCTAATTTTTTTTTATTTTTTTTTTTATTTTTTTTTTTTTTGTTCCAAAGAAAAATGTCTAAACTTAATAAAGATATCCTTTTCTTGGTATTTGAGGAATTACAAGATAATGCAAAATTCCTCTTTTCATGCTTAATGGTTAATAGAATTTGGTGTGAAACCGTAATTCCAATTTTATGGAAAAACCCCTGGCGCTATACTATTAATTATTATAATAAAAATTCTTTATATTCTATCCTTACTTCTTACTTATCCAATGATATTAAAGAAATCTTAACAAAGAAAGGAATTAAAATCTCAAGACAATCACTTGTATTTGATTATTTGTCTTTCTGTAGGAGTATCAATATAGAAATTATAGATGATATAATTTCCATTGGATCATCATTAGAATATAATCGATTTCTTTTACAAGAACAAATTTATAGTTTCTTGATAAAAAAATGTCCAGAAATAAAGTATTTAAATGTATGTGGTACCTATGAGATATTACATCTTCCAGAAGCAAAGTTCCGCCTTGAATCGATTTATGAATTAACGTGTGACACATTGATTAATCCTAGGTATTTTTACAGATTAGCACATATCTGTCAACAAGTACAAAGAATCATCATTATTAATAAAAACTTAAAAGCTAATTCTGGAACTACTAAGTTAATCGAATATCAAAAAAATTTGAAATATTTTGAATGGGTAGATGAATTTGAAGTAGAAAATGATATGTATTATTATTGGGAAATGTTGGAAGATCCTTATACAGAAATTTTTAATGCAGTGAAGAAGCATGCAAATACTCTTAATCATTTTCAGTTTGAAAATTCTTCCGATAATTACAATGATAATGGCGATTATGCATTTCTACAAAACGCACTCCTAGAACTTCATAATTTGAAAACATTAAAAATTAGTTCTCCTCTATTTTCAAATAATGATGAATTTAATAAAAAATTGGAAATGGTGGCTTATCGTAACCTTGAGTTCATAGAAATAGATTTTATATATATTTACCAAGTTAATCATATAATTAAAAAGAGCTTCTTTCTTAGAGAATTAAGGATCAATTGTTTTTACATAGAAAAAGATTCTTTTAATGATGATTCTCTTAATTTTATTCGTATAATTTATGAGAATTGTTTTTTAATTGAATATTTAACAATTCCTATGTTTCCATTATTGGAAACTTACTATATTGAATTTGAAAAATTACTTAGAAAATGTCAGAATTTACGATCTTTATATTTTAAAAAAGAATATTATGAAAAAGGGAAAAATTTAGAATATGGGGATTACTTATCAAATGTGTTAATTAAAGAAGCATCAATAAATTTAAAAAAAATAGGAATTCCTCATGGTATTAGGTTTTCTTTAGAAACTTTGGAGACATTCCTTGAAAAATGGAAAGGACGACCTGCAATTTCCATTCATTTGGTTGAGTTTTATATTTATCAGACTGATTCATATATGAAACTGGTCAATAAATATAAGATTGAAGGAGTTATTAAAGATATAAACGTATAGATAATTCAATTGTATTACTGAGGGAATTACTCATTTTAAATAATAGACTACAATTTTCATTTACGGTATAAACATTTTATATATCTTTGTATTATGATTTACGTGAACAATTTAATAAAAGATTTTCATCTATAACCGAATAAATCTCAGTTTCTATTTTTATGAATAATATATTTTTTGTTTAACAACTAAATTCTTTCAAAGTATGATATAAATAAAAAATATCATCGGGAGTGATGATCACCGGTGACTGAAATTATGACGATCGACCAGCATTAAAAAATATAGTGCCGGTAAAAATCGATAATTCCGGCCAACGGTGATGATCACCTCGGTTTTTTTTTAAAAAAAAAATTAGTAACGCGTTTATTAATTATGATTATTAAAATTTTACATAATTACAGAAAATTATACAAATAAATTATATAATTCTCTATAACTATGTAACTATATAATCAATCATAAATTCATAATAAAACTAAATTATTAAATTTAACTATATATTTTAATCCTCGTTCCCCAATTGTTCTTAAAGGATCTACCATTCGTTACATCTAAAAGACTATTTTCTCGTTACTAATTTCACTAATTTTTCTATATTTATTTCATTTAATCAATTTTCAGTTGTTTTTTCAATTTTTCTTGATTTTTTATTATTAATACTATCGCCCTCCTCTATTTTTTTTTTTCCTTTTTCTTTTATCTTTAAGATCTATACCTCTATCTTTCTCTATCTCCGCCACTTCATCGCATCGTTTAACCCAGATTCTCGTTCTATATTTATCATAACAAAAGCTCCACAAATGTTCTATCACATTCTTGTATTCTTTTTTCTTCGATGTCTCATCAAACTTTTCATTATATACACCTCGCAAAAGTTCCCATATTCTACTATAACCTAATAAAATATCTGATTGAGTTAACATTATTTCATAAAAATTTATTTTAATATTGCGTAATATTTCCACTTCTTCTTTTTTATCATCTGACATTAATATTTCTTCATATTCAGCTATTGCTTCATATAATATTTCTTCTAATTCAACTTCATTTCTTTCGCACTTCCAAACATGATACCAATCTTCGATCTCATTATTGCATCTTGGACACATTGCATCTACTATTTCATTAACTCCTCTTTGATATAAAACTCCATAAGTTGGTAATAATTTTATATGATCTCATCTTTGTATCTTCTTCGCTACACTGCCAAGAAGTGAATTTATTTTTAATACTAATAAAGTTAAGCGTCTTAACCCAATCGAATTTATTTTCAAAATTAAAATAAAACAGATCTTCTATCTTTCTGCTATTGAAAAGTTCATTTTTCCAAATACTGTAACTTGCGTACATTTCTTACGCCATCCCCTTAGATCACCACATATTTCCAAAATAAATTGAATTCATTGATCGTTAACGCTTCATCTATAAAATCTATTTCATAGGTTTCAAAATTTTCTTTCTTCATTAGTTCTGAAAATTTTCTAATTTTTCTCTTCTCTTCTTTTATATTTTCCAATTTTGAATGAGTATATCTAATTTCAAATCCTCTTCCTTTAAAAATTTTTCAATCGCCAGCATTTCTATATAATACTCTTCGTCTATCCTTTTTTTTATTACTAAGATTTTTCATAAAATATTCTAAACATTTTCTGACTTTCTCATCAATTCCTAAAAGAATATCACTCCCTTTTTCTATCAAAAGTATTTTACTATTATAACATCTTATTAAAATTTTAAATTCATCTTCATTCGTAACTTTAAATTTCGCATTTATTCTTATCTTATTTTACTCATTAAAATCTCTATCCCTTAATACCCAACTAACCAAATATTCTATATGTTTATATCCTTTTTATAATACTTTTATTTTTCCTTTAATGCATTCTATTATTAAATAAGTTTGCCTTTTCCTCTTATCTCTTTCATTATACTATTTTTTAATATATCGATAAAATCTTGATCATCTTTTATTATTTCATCGATTCTTTCAATTCTTTTATTATAGTTCATATCTTTTTCTTCCTCTATCACATATTCTTTAAAATCTTCATTTTTCATTTTTATGTTTCTCATTGACTCGTATGGTTTTATCCAACCTTCTTCATTTCTTTTCTTTATAATCCTGTGATCACCCCCGGTGACTTGAAGTAAAAACAAAATTTAATATATTAAATATTTTAATATTCAATAATATATGTATATTATATATAATTTAGTGTCTAAGTAATTCCATAACCTATTGAAAAATTCTAATTATTTGACAAAACTCAGTAATATTGTAGCTAAAGATCTTAAATTATTCTTTAAAATAAAAAATTTATACGCGCACTAAATTTAATGTAAAAAAAAAAAAATAAAACAACTTTACTTATTCAAATAAAGTCAGTTTTCCTTGACCAAAGTACTTAAATTACGCCTTAAAACACTGTATGAAATATTACTAAGCTACAAATAATGAGTATAGCAAAAATGTCTGTCTGATAAATATTCGGAATGGGTCGATTTTCCGAACACTTGCACGTTATTATACAACATTTGTTACAATTTAATACAAATGCAGAGATCGAGAATTTTCGACCACATAAGAAACGTACAATATCATGATAAATGTCCAATAAATGTCAAGTAAATATTCGGAACGGGTCAATTTTCCGAACAAAAAACCGAATAGTGTTTGGACAACTTTTTTTATAGGGTTTATGAATATGCGAACTAGCTTGGTAAAAATTAACATTGTACTTTCTATAACTTTCTTATTTAATAAATGTCATTTTATTTTGGCTAAAGTAAATGAAATTTTTTTATAAAAAAAACGCGTATTATATATAAAAAAAAGTTGGGAAAATATTTTCAGCTTTATAAATAATACCTACTATAAACTAGTACTGCATAATATTTAGTTCTTTTGAAAAGATATTTTGAAATAAAAAAGAAAAGGAAAAAAGAGAAGAGGGAAAAGAAGAAGGAATGAAAGAGAAAAACAATGTGCACCGCGCATATGTATAAACAATGAACAAATAAAATTTTACTGATAATGCTGAGGCTGAGACATATGATGCTAAGGCTCCCTATGAACGGTTACGGTATATTTCGCTGAAATCCATTTTACCGAAACCCATTTCGTCGAAGCCATTTCGCCGAAGGAATGTTTCACCGAAAGGACAAGTGCATCATTTCATCGAATCGACCATTTTGCCGGATTCTATTTCACCGAATCTCATTTCGCCAAATGGTCATTTGGTCGGAAATGGTAGCGATTAACATTTTTGTATATAAAAAATAAAAAATATTCATCACACAATGAAAATAAAAATTAAATTATTTTCAGAGATTTTTTCCAGGATATTATCACTTTAATTCAAGTAACTGATATTAATTGTTACTAAGCAATAAATAAATAGCTCTATTTCTCTATTTTCCTGAAAACATTTATAACAAAAATCAGATAATTCAAAATTTTCTAGAAAAGATTTCTTTATGCATTTAGTGTAAAAACAATAAAATAACCAAATGGAATAAATAACTTTTTGGCGAAATGTCCACTCGATAAAGTGGCTTCGACGAAATGTAATTCGGTGAATGGTATCTCGGCGGAACGTCCTTTCGGCGAAATATCCCTTCGATGAAATGTCTCTTTGGCAAAATGGCTTCGGCGACATTGGTTTCGACAAGTCACATGGTCACGTGATACACGCTTGTGATCTACATACCTGTGTAACTGTTGTAACTGTAATACCGTCTATTCCGGCGAAACACCTTATGGTCGTACCACCGGAGCTTTTGTATAAATATGTACATCATTCTTTATTTATTATTCTAATTCGTTTATTTTTTTCTCCCTATTATTATTTTTTTTTTTAAGAGAAATGTCCAAGCTAAATAGAGACATTCTTTTCTTGATATTTGAGGAATTACAAGATAATTCAAAATTCCTTTTTTCATGCCTAATGGTTAATAGAATTTGGTGTGAAACCGTGATTCCAATTTTATGGAGAAATCCTTGGTACTATGCTATTAATTATCATAAAAAAAGTTCTTTATATTCTATTCTTACTTCTTATTTATCCAATGATATTCAAGAATTCTTAACAAAGAAAGAAATTAAAATTTCAGGCCAATCACTTACATTTGATTATTTGTCTTTCTGTAAGAGTATCGATATAAAAATTATAAATGATATAATTTCCATTGGATCATCATTAGAATATAATCGATTTCTTTTACAAGAGGAAATTTACAGTTTGTTGATAAAGAAATGTCCAGAAATAAAATATTTAAAAATACGTGGTCTCTATGAGATAGTATATCTTTCAGAAGCAAAATTTCGCCTTGAATCACTTTGTGAATTAACATGTGACACATTGATTGATCCTAAGTACTTTTACAAATTAGCGCATATTTGTCAACGAATACAAAGAATAATCATTATTAATAAAAACTTAGTAGAGGTTAATCATGGAATTACTAAATTAATCGAATTTCAAAAAAATTTAAAATATTTTAAATGGGTAGATGATTTTAATGAAGATAATTATTGGGAATTATTTGAAGATCCATATGCAGAAAATTTTAATGTATTAAAAAAACAAGCAAATACTCTTAATCATTTTGATATAAACCTTCGTTATGAATATGAAGCTTATTCGGATTATTACGATATTTACAATGAATGTAATTATGCATTTCTGCAATATGCACTCTTAGAACTTCATAATTTAAAAATATTAGAAATTAATTCTCCTATATTTTTAAATAATGATGATTTCAATAAAAAGTTGGAAATGGTGGCTTATCGTAACCTTGAAATCCTAGAGATAAGTTTTATACAACATATTTATCAAATTACTTGCATGGTTAAAAATAGCATATGTCTTAGAGAATTAAGGGTCGTTGCTTTTCATTGGAATTATAGTAGTATTTATGATGACTCTCTTAATTTTATTCGTACAATTTATGAAAATTGTATTTTAATTGAATATCTAACAATTCCTATGTTTCCATTATTGGAAAATCATTTTATTGAATTTGAAAAATTACTTAAAAAATGTCAGAATTTACGATATTTATATTTTAAAGAAGTATATTATGAAAAGTGGAATGATTTAGAATATGGGGATTACTTATCAAATACGTTAATTAAAGAAGCATCAACAAATCTAAAAAAAATAGGAATTCCTCATGGCATTAGGTTTTCTTTAGAAACTTTGAAGGCATTCTTTGAAAAATGGAAAGGACGACCTGCAATTTCCATCTATTTAGTTGATTTTTATAGTTATCAAACTAATTCATATATGAGAATGATCAATCAATTTAAGATTGAAGGTGTAATTAAACATATAAACGTATAAATAGTTCGATTGTATTACTGAGGGAATTACTCATTTTAAATAAAAAGCTACAATTTTCATTTACGATATAAAATTTATATATCTATGTATTAAGAACAATTTAATAAAGGATATTCATCTATAACCGAATAAATCTCAGTTCTATTTTTATGAATAATATATTCTTTAATATCTTATATTACAGTATATTATGAATTATCCCTTAATTACTGTTTAACAATTAAATTCTTTCAGAGTATGATATAAATTTTCGTCTTATGGTCGAACTTTGTAAGTTATAATGTTTAGTGATTTTTTGCTATTAATTGAAAAGTTCATACTATGAATATTCTTCTTTTCTTAAACAATCCATCTTGGTACAATTATCATTGATTGTAATATGATAACTGTTATTTATAATTTTTTTTAGTCGTAAATCAACTTTAAAAAACTCAATAAAATTTAATAAATTAAATAATAAAAAATTCTCTTTTAATGAGGCTGAACTGTTAAATTTTTAAGGCGTGGAATAATAGAAGTGCATTTTAATAAAATTATTTATAATTCTCATTTATTGAACTTTGCCCTATTGATCTATCCGTATTTACATATAATAATCCCCTGTCACACTAATTGTCACTCATGATCACCTTCATACTAATTTTTAAAAATTGCGAGTGATTAGAGTTTATAAATGACCGGGAACCTTCGTTTACTTATTTCCCGGACTTCATATAGATAGCCGGAAAATTACTAATTTAGTTTAAAATAGTTTAAAAGTTTAAAATAGTTAATATTTAGTGAGTGACATGCTCCAGGGGATTACCCATTTATTTTAGGATTTTTTCCCTTCGGGAAAAAAACCCTATTATTATTTTTTTTTTTTAATTTAGTAACGTTTTATTTATTATGAATCAAGATTACATAATTATTAAAATACCTAGAAAATTATTAATATAATTATAATTAATAATCCCCTATAACTAAATATAAACTATCTACAAAACAAAGAAGAACTATACTAAGACCAATCTAACCAGTTTTAAGCATTGAATCACTAATAATTATGCATATACCGTTACTATAACATTATATTATCTTACAAACATCTATCTACCATGTCCATGAATTCTTAATCGATCTATTATCTATGATATTTTGTATTATTTTGTCTTACGTTACCAAAATTTATCAATTTTTATTTATCTTTTATAATTTTTTTTAATTTTTCCTTCGTTTTTGTTATTATTTTCTTTATTTTTCTTTCCTAGATCAGTCTCCTCTTCGTACTCTTCCATCAACATTTTATGTTTTCTTTTATCCATCTTACCAATCCCTTTCTTTTGCTCTATTTCAGCTACTTCTTCACATCTTTTCTTCTAGATTAGTTGGTCGTAACAATACGACCACAAGTCAAAAATCACTTTCTTCGTTTTTTTACTTTTCGAAAAATTATTGAAAGCATCATTATAAGCTCCCCTTAACATTTCCCATTCTCTCGTAAATCTCAATAACACCTGTGAGTTTTTGTATACATTGAATAAATGGTATATTATAATCACGTAAAATTCCTATCTCATCGTGTTCCCCTTTTTCTTGTAATTTTTCTTCGTGAATTCTAGATAATTCTCTTATCGTGAATTCATTGCATTCACATATCCACACGTGATCCCAAATATCTAATTCTTTTTCGCACCTAGGGCATATATTACTGTCAATATCATCACTCTCCTCTTTCGTGTAATAAACCATACGTGGGCAAATCTTTGAGCAAATTTTTGTTCTTGTATTATCTCTCTTTCGTATCTACGTCACCACATTGAAATTTGCTGTAATTATTCATATTATTAATGCAGTCTAGAGATTTAACCCAATCAAATTCATTCTTGAAGTTATAATAAATAGGTCTTCTATTTTGTTGCAGTTCAAAATTTCGTTTTCCATATTGCTTTTGTACGCTTTTTTGTCCAACCTCTAAGATTTCCTACAACTAAATTGTTCTTCTAATACAAATTAAAGACATTTACTATTAACGCTTCAATTGTCAAGGATACCTCGTAAATGTGCGACACTGTGTTTTTCCTTTCTAAATTAATATTTCTTAACTCCTTTCTAATCTTGTCTAAATATCGTAATTCACTATTACTACAAATTCCAATATGGTTGTTCATAGTCTTGAACCAATATTCATTAAACATCAGTTCAATATAATACTCGTCATCTAATTTCTTTCGATGGGAAACAATTTCCAAAATTTCCTGTATCATTGCTAAACTTTTTATCATTTACTCCCATATAAATTTCATTATCACCATCTATCAATAACAATACCAAGATTATAGACTTCAATGTTACTCTAAATTCATTTTCGTTCCCCGCTCGGAACCTTACAGTCATTTTTATTTCGTTCTTATCATCGTCCATAATTTGTCTTATAATCCATGTTAATAAATATAACGACTCTATCTTCCCTCTATCTTTCACTGAAATTTTAATTTCATGCAATCTATTATAATGAACATCTTTTTCTTCAAATTGTTTAAATCTTCGTTATCAATTAAACTATTTTTAATATATTAATTACCTCACTTTCAGCCTCGTCTATCTTTTCAACCATGTCTATTCTTAAACTATATTCTAAATTTCTTTTTTCATGTTGAGTACACGTATTCAAAATTTCATATTTCTTCCATATGTTTCCTAAAGTTTCGTATGGCTTTACATCCTGTTCCACTATCCTTTTTTTTATGATTCTACTTTCGCTATTATTCAGATATATTAAGCTTACTAATATTAGATCTTCTCAAACCCTTCGCACTTAACTAGCACAGGCGACTTATCCTTATTCGAATTATTATCTTTCACTATCAAATGGTAACCTATTCTTTTAAAATTTTGATTTGTGACTTCTTTTTGTCTTCACCGAATCCACGTTATGATCGTACCCTTTAATACTCTTTCGTAAAGCTCTAAAACTTTCTCTTTGCAAATTTTTATTTAAATATTCTTGTTTAATGCTTCTACTTCCTTCTATCGTCAATTCTTTTTCTATGATATTAAAGCATTCTGGTATTTTTCCTTTAAAACTAGTACCATATTCTGCACAGATATGTTTCCACTTCAAAATTCGTGTTTGATCCACCTCTAACAGCTGTTCCAAGAATAATATTCCTTTACTACTTCTCGAATTGACACTCTCAATTACTTCCTTTTCTGGCAATAGACTTATTATCTTTGATGTCATTAATATTGAAGAATTCGTGGCAAATCTTTATTATACTCGGATCAACGCCACAATCAATTAAGTGCTGTAATGCAAAGAGATAGATATCTTTTCATTAATACTTTTCCGATACATATTTGGAACTATTCCCTTAAAAATTTTATGTACAACTTCTTTGGTACTTACAGAAGAATTAATTAATGTAGCAAAGTTTTGGCATTTTTAACTAGATGAAAATTTACATGTAAGTTCAGTAAATTATTGAATTCTTCAAATGTCTATGAAAAAAAAAAAAAAAAAATAAATATAGTATATTGAAATAATTTAATAATAAAATTAATATAGAGTTATATATGTTATAAATTAGTGATAGCAATTAGTACCTGTGAGAGAATTATCAACTCCGTCTATTCTAAACATTGCCGCAGTTTCATATAATCAATCATAGCTGTATACGACACGAATAACTTGAATAATCCCGTATTTATAAAATTACTGAATAACTGATTTGATAATTACACATACAATATCCAATTATACAGTATACAATATAGAAAATTAGAATGTTGATAATCTGTCATCAGAGTTTTTTTGGACGTAAAATCTTTAGCTTTCTTTTACTTCCTGACCCTATAATTATTTTTTTTTTTCAGTTATGGATTTTCGATACTATTATATTAATGATGCGTTTATTTATTCGATACTTAATAAAGTTCTACATCTTTAATGATTAAACTATTAATAAAATTTAAATTGTTGTATAATATAAAATACATGCTGTAACTATGGTCAAATAATACGGAAACGTATTACATCTCAAATTCATAATTCTTAGAAATAAAATATTTAAGAATAAAAATACGACTTGGATAAGATCAACAAATACGCAAATTTTATTACCGTAATGTCAACGTGTTTTTCAATTTTAAATTAACATTGTCAATTTAGTATGAATTTTAAAGCCGAAGTTATGCTTTGGAAAATAACCAAAAAACGTGAATTTATTACTAGTTTTTTTTTTCGATAATATATTGCATTAAGATTATAATATCCATAGTAGATAGAAAAAAATCAGAAATTGAAATATTTTTTTATTGAATTGCCCTCATAAATCATAATACATAGATATATTCTAAATTTATACCACGAATGAAAATTTGTAGTCTTTTAATTTAAACGAATAATTCAGTATAGTAATAGAATTACTATCTACACATTCATTTCTTTAATTACTCCTTCAATTTTATATTTATCGATCATTTTTATATATGAATCATTTTTTCGATAAAAATAATACCCATGGACATATATAGAAACTGCAGGTCGTCCTTTCCATTTTTCAAAAAATAACTCTAATGCTCTTAAAGAAAGTCTAATATCATAAGAAATTCCAATTTCTCTTAAATTGGTTGATGCTTCTTTAACTAACAAATTTAACAAATAATCTCCAAATTCTAATTCTCTCCCTTCTTCATAATAAGCATCTTGAAAATATAATGCTCGCAAATTTTGACATTTTTTAAGTAATTTTTCAAATTCAATAAAATGATTCTTCAATAATGGAAAAACAGGAATTGTTAAATATTCAATTAAAAAACAATTTTCACTAATTGTATGTATAAAATTAAGAGAGATTTCAATAATATTATCATTCCAGTGAAAATCATTGATTCTTAATTCTTTAAGATATAAACAATTTTTTATTATGCAAGTAACTTGATAAATATCTATATAATCTATCTTTAGAATCTCAAGGTCACGATAAGTTACCATTTCCAATTTTTCATTAAAATCATCATTACTTAAAAATAGAGGTGAATCAATATCTAATACTTTTAAATTATGAAGTCTTAGGAGTGTATATTGTATAAACGAATAATCATAATTATTGTAATTGTAATTACTGTCATAATCAAACAGAAGGCTTGTTTCAAAATGATTAATAGTATTCGCATGTTTTTCTAACATGTTAAAAATTTCTGTATAAGGATCTTCCAATATTTCCCAATAATAAAAGACATCATCTCCTTTAAAATCATCAATCCATTTAAAATATTTTAAATTTTTTTGTAATTCAATTAATTTAGTAGTTCCATGATTAACTTTTGCGTTTTTATTAATAATTATCATTCTTTGTATTTGTTGACAGATATTTGCAAATTTGTAAAAGTACCTAGGATCAATCAATGTGTCAAATGTTAATTCACAAAGTGATTCGAGACGGTCCTTTGTTTCTGGAAGATATAATATCTCATGGGTATCACATATACTCAAATACTTAATTTCTGAACATTTCTTTATCAAGAAACTATAAATTTCCTCTTGTAAAAGAAATTGATTATATTCCGATGATGTTCCAATGGAAATTATATTATCTATAATTTTTGTATCAATACTCTTACAAAATGACAAATAATCAAATACAAGTGATTGGTTTGAAATTAGAATTTCTTTTTTTGTTAAGAATTCTTTAATATCATTGGATAAATAAGAAGTAAGAATGGAATATAAAGAATTTTTTTTATGGTAATTAATATCATAGCACCATGGATTCCTCCATAAAATTGGAATAACGATTTCACACCAAATTCTATTAACCATTAGGCATGAAAAGAGGAATGTTGAACTATCTTGTAATTCCTCAAATATCAAGTAAAGAATATCTTTATTTAGTTTGGACATTTTTCTTCGAAAAAAAAAACATAGAAATAGTAATAGGAGAGAAAAAAAAAATAAACGATTAATAAATAAACAATGAAGTATACCGTATTTATATGAAAATCCGGTGTACGACCATAATACCGATCGTCAGGATACATATGGTAAATGTAGGATCTTCAGAAGCCACGCACAAATAAAATTATTCGATTGATACTTGAAAAAAAGGAGTTAAAATTCTTAAAAATTCTGAATTATTTTGAAACATATCTAAGGTTAATTAAAGCTGAGCAAAGAAAAAAAAAAATGTTAGTAATACTATATTTAAAAAATAATTTTTGTTTTTTTCGTTAAAAAGAAGTTTAAAAAACTTACCATATCATGGGATTAATGTTTTTAATATACATTTTTTAAAATAATACTGTATCATTGGTTACTATTACTCATCCTAACTTATCGCCATAATTTTTGAAATTATACATAAATAAAGAATAAATATTAAAAGAAATAAATTTGAAATTTATATTATTGTTTTAAAAGGAGTAAGACCCGATCATGTAAAAGTTTCAATGATAGAAGATAATCATTAATTATCGAGATTAAAAACTAGTAATACCATAGCTACAATATAAATAATGTTCATATATTTTTGATTTTGATAATGACTAACATTAAGTGTCTAACATTTTAACACATGTAAAATAGACAGATATATCTTTTCAGGATAAATTCTAAATATATTTCAATTAAGTGACAAATACATCGCAAAAGATGCTAATAATGCAAATTGTGATAAATGGTCTCTGTCTGTAAGATCAAGAATATCTCTGAATAAGCACATATAGAAAAAAAAAATACAGTACCGATACATAATAAGAAGATCATCAACTTCATGAGAAGCCAATTCAAGCCTGTACGTATGATCCTAGGTATTCATAGGTATTCTTGAAAAAATTGAAAAATGTATGTATACATACAAACACAAATTATTATTTTTTTTTTTTTGCGAAAAAATCCATTAAAACTCTTTCTTTAAGAGAATCAGTTTCTAATCATTAGTATCACAAAATCCTATATCCTAATCAAGATTAATAATAGATCATTACCCGCCAATAAAAATAGGGGTTTATAACTCACAGGAATAATGCTAAATACAAAAATTCTGGAAAATAATCAAACTAAATAATTATTGTCTTGATGTAGATAATATAATTAAATAATGTTTATCCGAAATAATTGTATCCATATCTTTTGAATATATCAACTTTAGTATTCTGAAAAATAATTATGGGCTAAAAGTCCATAATTTTACTCGGGCCAGAAAAAGAAAATAGTGTCTGAATTACGGATCTGTGAGATAGCCTTGATCGGTCAACCCTTAACCTAACAATTTTCTTTTTTATTATAAATTCTTCTATTATCACAACTATTTCAAAATACTCATAGATAATGATAACTATATAGATATAGTATGATATTAATAAATATAGTAGTAATGATACATAAATATCATACATAATAAACTTATAAGATTAACGGGAAATCATATAAAAAACAAATTCATTAGAAAAATTAATAAGAATCAGTTAACTTTGTTTTTGTTAAAAAATCAGGATTTAATTTATATTTACACATATTTATTAACTTGCTCACAATTTTTCTATAAATTATTGTTTAACGATATTTTCACTATTATTCAAAACTATCAATAGTTACGTGACATTTTATTATGAAGAACGCGTAAACCACATATAAATCTTAAATTAATACTTAATATTTTTTTCCTAAGTGTATTAGCGTCAGGTCTTTTTAATGGATCAGTATTCCAACATTCTTTCATTAAATTTTTATATTCTAATGGAGTTCCCGGCACAATTTTTGGTCTTATACCATTAATATTATTCATTACAATATCATTTTCATGTTCATAATTTGTAAATGGTGGTTTTCCAGAAGAAATTTCCCACATAAGAAATGCAATACCAGATGCAAAGTATATTCTCTTCCAACAATAATAACTTACGGTGCCATGTAAGGAAGATTTCCGAATATACTTGTTGAAGATTTATCAGCAGGTCCACAAATCCAAGATCGCTGATACACCAACGATCATTAAATTGTGAGTATAATATATTTCCAGAATGTAAATCTCTATGATTTGCTTTTTCTTTATGAATATAATAAAGTGCATGAATTATATCATAAGTAATTTTAATTCTTTTTTTCCATGTAAGTTGATTATAATTTTGTTGTAAATATTTTCTTAAATCTATATCTAATTTCATCATTACATTTCCATTATTTCCATTTGATGGATTTTATGTTAAACCATAACATTGAACTACAATTGCCCATTTATTACTTATAGTTAAATATGATTTAGCCTAAAAGACAATAATTTGTAAAAATACTAATGCCAATACAAGCAATTTTATGAAATATAGAATACAATAATACAAACCTCTTCAAACCAACTTTGATTTGCACTTTCAACATTTTCTAACGTTTTAAGTACTACTTCTATCAGTATTCCAGGTCTTTTAGTTCTTTTTAATTGTTTTTTTCCAAAATACCATTCTTTATAACTTCCATTAATCCAATCTGCTGTATAAATTTCTGAGAATCCACCTTTTGTTAAATAATTAATATTTTTTAAACTATTATATGGTATTTATTCAACTATAACATTTGGTCTAGTTGTTTCCAATTGACATTTCTGTATTAAATTATCAATATCATCATTTCCAGATGTCCAATTTGAAAACTTCTCTTTTAAATAATTTTGAACATAATATTCACAATAAAATGTGGCTAAACATTCTTGGTTACAATTTTCACAAATTCTTCTTATACCATCATTATGCATAACTTTATTTCGATCATAATTTTTAGTTAATATTCTTATTTCATAAGTATTTTCATCATTTGTAAGAATTTTATCAGCAAGGACTGTTTGTTTTTTGAAATTCAAATCGTTTTGTGTATAACATTGTAAATATTAGTATCTGTTAATGTTGTTGCCCTATTAGTTGTTGCATAAATTAATTCGTATCGAAGAGTGGACATAATGTAATTAATAAATTAAGAAAGAATTATGTTTCAAGTTCGGGTTACTCCAATATAAATTAGTAAATGCAAATTGTTGATCAAACTTCAAGTTAGGCCCACATAAATTTGGTGATCTTGAGGCGTAGTATTTTACGCCTCATAACCAAAAAAGAAAAATATTATCGTACTTTCTAATTTTATTTCTATTTTTATTTATTTATTTTTTTTCAACGAATACAATTTGTGTTTAACAAATTTGATTGTCATACTTAATGAATAGTTAGTATCCTTGATTATTGATTAATTTAATAAACAAAATCAATAATTGTTATTTATTAGACTATTAATTTGTAGTTATTAAATCTTAAAAATCAATATAAACATGATTGATGAAAAGCCAATTTAGTTATTTTGAATTGAATTTATTTTAAATAATGGTGAATAATGAGCATGAAAGATTAAAAAAATCATTCAACTTATTATTTCAGTCATATTTAAGAGAAGAATTTCTGTAGAATTATAGCAATGATCGCAACTCTTTTGTTGATACAATTTCCCTTCTCAAACAGATAACCCTCCTACTGGCACCTCTCTTATAGATTCTATACATACATATATCATTCCTTGATATTAGTTAGCACAGAGTTTATCAAAAAATCTTTGAATATGTTCAACTGTAAAATAAATTACTGGTATAATTAGTACATAACCCACTAACAATATTGGAATTTTGGATAATATCAAAAACATAATCCCAGGCATCAGCATTGGCATCTCTGGTCAAAAGCACAAAACAAAAAAAATCAAGTTCAATAGATTATTATATTTAAATTTGAAATGAACCAAAAACGCAATATAAAGTTAAATCTATTGCAAATTTATAATAAATTATTTTCAAATGCTAATGCATATTTGTAACAAATTTATTTTAAATGCCATACGAAAACATTTTATAATTGTACTAAATTTATTATATTAATTTATCTTACATTTTTTTTACAAAAACCCAACAAAAACTTTTTGGGAATTCCTTGTAATAATGAGTAAATTTGATTGGAAATTGATTATTATGTTTCCAATCTTCAAGAAATGACTCTATTCCTTTTAATGAGAAATTCCATTTATCTACAAATGAAAATTCTCGCAATGTAGCAGGTGATTTATTGCTCATAATTTTTAGTAGTTTATCTCCATTGGGATATATATAGTCTTTTGTTGTAAAATATATATTTTCCAACAATGAACAATTTGAGAGAAGATTACTGATTTCTTCTAAATTACCGGGATCAACGTCCAAAGTTAACTTTGTTATCTTTGGACAACGTAGAGAGATCATTTTAATTAATTTTTTATTTTCAGTTGGATAGTAATCCTGGGTCTTAAGTGGATGGTATACATCAATTTCTAACATTTTTTCTCCAGATCTTCCAATTATTAAACATTCAATACCACTTAATAAATATAAAGTTTTAAGGTATTGAAGATATGGAAAAGTGGTCATATTTATATATTGTTCCCATTCTTGCCAGTTCACCCTCTCATATAAATCACAATCATTATTATTTAGGAACAAATATCGCAAATATGTTAAAGATGGAAAAAACGTAGGTCGAATTAATGTAATCACCGGTCCCAATGTAATCTTTTTCAATTTAACAGCTTTTTGACCAATAACATTGCTTAATTGTATGTATTGTTCTTCCTTGTTATTAAAATTTAAACTCAAAGACCGCAAATTATTTTGCATTTTAATAAATAGAACCAAATTTAAACTGTCTTCATCACAATCGTGTATCTTAAGATCCGTTATATTTTGACAAATCACAGAGAGTTTAATTAACATTACTGGAGTTATGAATAAAAAATTAAATTCTAATGAACGTATATTAGAAAAAAATTCTTCAGCATTTGGACATAAGTATAATTGTGTCTGAGTATTCCAATTGAAATGTCTTATATTTTTACATCTATTAAAAATTAAGTTGTAAATTTCATTCTCTACCAAATTTATTTTATAATTAGAATTCTCCTTAATTAAAAGTCGTGCCATATCTTCAATTAAAGCAGATGTGAGACGGGTAAAAAATTCCATGTAATTAAACAATAACGTATTTGAAATCAGATTTAAGGGTAATTTGATGTCATTTTTAGCCAATTTATCTTTTGAGCTATTTGGTAAGAAATGCGCAATAACATTGTAAAGTTTTTCACGCGATTCTCGTTTATGATTGTAAAGGTTTTTGCAAGTATAGGAAAAATATTTCCATAATATAGGTACAGCTATTCGACACCATGTTTTATTAACTAAAATACATGAATATAAGGAAGCGGGATCATTTTGCAATTCGGTGAAAATTAGCAAGAGAACGTCTTCAACTAGTTGTATCATTATGAATAGAGATAAAGACTAAAATAATATTATAAAAAGGAATATTTGATATATATATTTAAAATGATATATGAACAATAAATAATAAGAAAAATGATCAATATCGAAGCTGACAGGAAAACAATCGATATTTATATAATTTTTATTAGTTAAGTCATAAATTACTATTATAAATGTTATATAATAAAAGATTATCATTATGATCGAATTAACAATGATTTATTTGTTTTCTCTTCCATTTAGGATTCTATTGTAAGTACTTAATTTTTTTGTAACATTTATGATGAAATCTGATCATATGAAATTTTGATACACAGAATATTCTGTCGGATTTAATTACCGTATATCGCGGGCCACAGTACTCCGCAAATTTCGGTATTACGCGAATTTTTACTATTAATAGAGGGTGTTTAAAACTTATAAAATAATTAGTGTATTGTTATACATGGGGTACTATGGCCCGTAATATACGGTAGTAAATGAGTTGTCTGAAGTTTGTTTGGAGCTCAATTAAGAAATTTTACGATGATCCAAACACAGTTTTTGTTTTTCATTTAGGGTCCTATTGAAAGAATTTAATTTTCTTGTTATTAATGAATTTTAGTTCATGTTTCTATAAAATTTATATAGAATGAAGAATACTTCGCTCCGTCCGTTCAGTTAATATTTTAATAATTTGATATGAGATACTAAAATTCAATATAATTTTCAATATCGTAAAATATACCGTGCAATCATGCATTAATTAAATTAATGAAATTTTATTTAAATTTTCTTAATATTCTTTAATCGAGGGAAATATTAATATCCGTTTAATATCCGTTTAATATCCGACTTGAGTATTAAACGAAGTAACGGTTTCATAAATTTTATTGTTTACAATTTTATACATGAATACCTCAATGACGACTTTTTTGTAGCATAAAATAAATATTGTTTTTTTGTCTAAAATGTTTCATATGCATTGTCAGAACCTTAATGATTAAAAAATCTAATATATTATTTTATTATAAACTTATTAATAGTAAAAAGACTTAGCCGTTAAGAAAATGTCAAAAAGGCTATTTATTGTTTCGTAATTTTAATTTGATTATTAAAGATAAAATTTCTAAATACAACAACCTGAAACAGATGATTTTCATTGTATTGTTACGGAATCACTTGAGATATTATTGGCTGAATGTCACGTGTTACACAGCTCCTGATAACGTGATACAGAAGTACCAAAAATTAAAATCACAAAACTCATTCCAGAGTTTACCAAAAACTTTGATGAAAAACAACTAATGTTTTTATATTTATAAAATACTTAAACGTAAAATTAACATTATATTCCCTATAAAAAATTTTCTGGGGAAAATTCCGATAAATGATCATTTCTCTTGTTTTCGTTCCAATAAAACTCCGATATGTGATCAATTTTCTAAAAAATTTTTATAGGATATAGCAAGCGATAAAAAAATTTTTTGCTATTACAAATCCGTAAACCAAGCAACCCTCAATTTTAGAATTTAAAATATTATGTAGTATCACGACTGTCACGCATACTGTGTATATGTACAAGTATCGAACTTAACCTTGAGCATCATTATTGTATGCGGGTTATGTCAGCGCCACGACCGCCACGTGGTGGGTCAAGAACGATAAATTTACCAAATTTTATAATGATGTACAAAAATACTTGCACAAATGCACGTCTGCACATTATTTTAAATTTCAAATATACAGATGCCACCGTTAATCTTATTACTTCAAGCCGAAATACTAAGTGCTAAATATGATTATTATACGATTAAATATTAATGTCTATTTCCATTTATATCATGCCAATCACAATTTTTCATTAGTTTTCATTGTTTTCATTGTATAGAAGTTGATGTAATGGTTTCTTATTTTACATATTGAATAATTGTAAAGATTTATTATCAAAACCATAAATAACTGTACAATTTAAATTGATTGTTAATATGTAAATTTGTATTGAATAACAAGGTAGAATGAGCTCCTTTTCCACATTCCAATCCTTTATCGTCTTAGAAGCTATACTTCAGACCGGAAAGTGGTTAGTAAGTATTCAGACGTAATTATTATATTCACGATTATACGATTACATATTAATGTTTATATTTTCTCGATTTCCGTTTGTAGATGAAACAAATCCTTATTTTCCACACCCGAACTCTTATCAGCTTGAAAGTTAAACTTCAAGCTGGAAAGTGGCTAGTAAGTATTCAACGATTTTTAAATACTGTATATAGTCATAATTATTATATTATACGATTAATTATTTGCACTTTACTTTCCTCTAATTCCATTTGTATAAAAGAACAACGTGAAATTGGGTCTTGTTTTCCACATTCCAATCGTTTATCGGCTTGGAAATTAAAACTTCAAACCAGAAAATGATAGTAAATATTCTATCGTTGAAATGAAATTGATAAAATGCACTTTCAGCGAAACGTCCTTTCGGCGAAACGTCCCTCCGGTGAAACATCCCTTCGGCGAAATGGCTTCGGCGACATTGGTTTCTGGGAAATGATTATGAAAAATTATTTTATTTAATTACTTTTTTATTTTTATTTCTAATTATAAAAAAAACAAATTTTCCTTGTTTCTTCCCAATTTCCTCTTTTTTTTTTGTCGCACAACAATAAACTTGCGAACGGATATTTGGGTATCACGATGCGAAGAAATGAATATTTGAAAAATAAGTAAAGGTATTTATTACAAACGATCTAGTAAAGGAGATCTTATTTTAATTCGAGATGACAGAATTAATCAACGCGTCAAAGATCAGATTTGTATTTGATAGTTATGATATAGTGAGGTGTTCGGACATCAGGATTATGAAATTATAATAATTTTTCTGTATTAATTAGTCTAGAAATTTTATTTAATTGTAGTCTAGTTAAATGTTATTTTAGTAGTTAGATACAGCACCTAGGTTACTTTATTGACTAGATATTTTACGTCTATATTGTATTAAATTAGATTTTGTATCGAATTTCTTAGAGTTATTGTAAAAAAAAAAAAAACTTGTGAACGCAATAATCATAACTAAATCTAATTTTGATCGCCTCGTAACTAAATAGAATACATAAACTATCCCCGCATTATTTATGAACAATAAATTTACTTGTAAAAAGTATAAATATATCTTCACTTTCTCATTTTAGTCTTTTATTAGTTATTTGAATTTTTTCTATACAATATATATTACATTTGTAATGTTTAAAACCGCTCATATGGAATTACTAATTGAATTAAACAATGTTTAATGAATATTAACACGGAAAAGAAGTAACGAATGACCTAACTATTCAGAACTATGATAAAAATAAATTAGATTGATATCAAAAGATGCATACGTAAGTCATACGGCACGGTAATGCGTAAATTCTTAGCAATTTACAATTATATAATTTATTTATTTATCCAGCCAATTTTGTATAATATTTCTTAACGTCATTGGCTTCCAAAGAGCTAATATGTTGCTGATACATTATCACTAGCAACAATATTAAATTATTGTTATATAATTAAAAAAATTATTTTGTAAAAATATGTAATGATTTCATCTTTTATTTTTAAAAATAAAAAATTTTTATACATGATAATTTTCATTAGTTCATACAAAAATATTCTTTAAATTTTTTTCAATTAATCTTCATAATTTGAAATATTTCGATTTCTTCTACAGAAAAGAAATCTTCGGTATCTCTAATTGACTCTTCGTAATCAAATTTATAGCAACTACTCTGACAATAACAATTGTCTCCATACAAATTAAGATCACCACCACCAAATGAAGGACCCATGTTAACGCTATTACATATAGCATAACTTTCATCATCTACTCGACTTAAAATATAATCTTCAATATTTTCTTTATTCTTAAATGAGAATATAAAACTATCATTAGTATTGCTATCACTAAAATTAGATTTCCATATTTCCGGATTATATCCTCCAAGAATTTCATCACTATCTTTCACTTTAATAATTGAAATTGTATGATATTTATTATCACAAATCTCATGAAATTTACTAGGAGAAAATCCATCCCGAGATCCACGAAAAATTAAATTAAATTCATACACATTTTTTGTTTTGTCGGTAACTCTTAATTTATCAATCCACCTAGAGATTAATTCAGCATGTTGGATTGTGATGATGTTTGAATCAATACTTTCCGATCTAATTTCTTTAGTAATTTTTGGTTTTGGATTTCTAATAAAATGATTGACTAAACTTTCACGTAAATCTTTTGATAAAATCTTTCTATATGGATAAACTTTAGTCATAAATTCATTAAAATTCAAATTAAAGAATTTAATATATATAATAAATCGTTGCAAAATACTTCTTAAAGTATTGACATCATCTTTAAAATATAAAGAAGGATCCTTAGGAAGGTTTGGGAATTGAGCAATAATCCATTTAAGTACATTTTCCCAAACTTTAAAAGCATTCAATTGCTGAAAATTATCATGCTGAAAATGTTGTAATAGAGAAACCAAACATTTTTCTGAAAGTGAAGGAAAATCGATTGAATTAAATATTTTTTTTGGATCTTTAAATATAAATTCTGTACAAAAATTTTGTAATTCCAAGAAGGAATCATTTTCAAAGCTTGTTTTATATATCAAATTAAAATTTTGTTTCATCCAATCTTCTTTATTTTCAATCAAAAACAATTGTAAATAATCGATTAATTCTGTAAGACCAAGTTCGCTGGAAGCAACTAAAATTTTAATAATATCCGAAGTATTATATTCCTCTAAAGAAATTCTCCCTCCATAGATATATCTAAAATGAAAATATTCGAATATTTTCGCAAGTGAGTAAATATGGTGTTTATTTTAAAACAAAAAAAAGTCGTCATAATTTATTATTTCTCTTACCTCAATATTGTTTCGAAATTTTCCGGTCGAATATTTGGTAATTTAATACGCGGTAAGCCTCCGTCATCTTCATCTTTATTAACGTTAGTTGATAAAATTTTTCGAAAATAAGGAGAACGATAATTTAAAATAACCATATGAACATGAAAAACTTTTATGTAAGGGTCATTGCCAACTTCGAAAGAAATATCACAATATTTATCATCATCTAACATTTCAAGAAAATTCTGAGATAATGTTGATAAAAATTTATCATTATACATTATAAATAACTTTGGGATTTTTTGGTTAATTTTTTTTTTAAAAAAAAAAGAAAAAAAAAATGTAAAATTTTTCTAATTTATCTTGACTGAAACAATTGAAACAACTTGAAACAAAGGAAACAAAGAAAAATAAAGAAACAAACGGAATAAACAAGCCACAAGAACTTGTAACACGAATTTTTAACCCGTGATCATGTGTTTCGGTTATACTATCACATGATTTTTTAGCATATCTTTTGGAATCACATGATGTCACGATATTTTAATATTTATTTTTCCATGGTAAAACCATAGAGCAAGTCAACGAAATTAATTGCATTTCCATTTCTTACAGAGAACATTACATCCCTCATATCTTTCAGGACATGCCATTGCACGCCAACATTAGCACCGTGCAAAGGATGTCATTTACACGCACCTTATTATAGGGACCTCGAGCCGAAATGCGTCGCATCAGACATACAAATTCGACGTCCATGTAAAATCTTTCAAACCTAAAATTAATACAACCAGTTTTACCAAGACATTGTGTCTTTCCTCAACAACACTTACTTTACGAACGATGGCCTTTAATTTATACAAGATCACTTCCAAGATAGATTACCCTTTTACTCTACACCTTCTAATACAAATCTACCTATTACTACAGAAGACGCCAGTATTACTAATAACGTTATTCAAGATATCAACAATTATTTAATTGGCGATCGAAATACGATTCGCAATTTAATTACCGTGTCCGATATTTATCCTCCCGCAAAGAACTCACTTTCTATACTGATGGTGCGCTTCGCTCACCCGGAGCGTCCCCTGACTACACGGCATTGCCTACCACTCCTACTACTACAAATATGGGTTTTGGCTGGATTGAGATACAAGATCACAACCTTCCGCCACCATATTTCATGGCGCACTATTCTAACACCTACTACTACTAAAGCGGAATGCTTTACAATTTTTACAGCGATTCTCGCTTGTCCAGGCGACGCAAACGTCACCATTTATACCGACTCGTTGAATTGCACCAACACATTTCACCGCATAAACGATTCGTTAACTTCTCCAAGACAACTATTAAAAATCCCTAATCACCAAATCTGGCGCATTATCAAGCATTTAATTAAATATAAATCAATCTCTATTACCTTCAAATTTCAGGCAACCTTTTCAACGACATGGCAGATCTGAAGCGGCTAAAGGCCTTGGCGTTTTACCTGTTAGTATTAATCTTAAGTTTATCCCAGACGCCACGATGGTCCCCATGTGGGATTCAATTGGACCTATCGACAGAGATATTAGAAAATTTAGTAATATCACCGATTCTAAAATCTTCGACTCCTTTATCAAACAATTCAAAATTGCAGACACTTTTCACAAACCATTCTCTAATGGACATTAATTGGACTTACACCAAATTATCGCTAACTCACAATGACACTGACGGAATTTGTAGTTCCGATAAATCAAAGAAAGATGCTTTCAAAATTAAATGCATCTTACCATGTGGTGAAATACTCTCTGCTCATTACCCTTCACTATATACACCAGCTTTACTACCCGTCAAATGTCCTCTATGCAATACACTAGATAACACTAATCAACACCTTGGATTTTATCCAATTTTAATCCAACCCATGAACGCTCTTCTCAGGGATGCGAAACAATCATTATATACACGAATAACTACGGAAATTAACTCTTTCTTCACCAACGCCACACTTTCACGTGACTTGGACGCGTCGGAACTTTTCATCCAATTCAGGATCAATCACGTCTTATATACTTAATTAACCACAACGTTGTACCTGAACAACTGGTCACACTAATTCCGTAATTTCAAATTAACCAAATCGATCATAATAGATTTTATGGTCGCCATACCGAATCTATGGTCGCTTGGGAAAAATACCACGGCATATACACGTAAAAGAAAAAAATGCGACGAGCCAAACGACGTGCCGCGAACAAAAAACTTCACAAAAACCTCGCGATTGATGCTTTAACTCATAGACGTACCAATGATACAGTTACTCAACATACCAAGTGTTATTATCAACGGAACCGTTTTGATGACCGTTTCCGTATTAATTACCTCCAATGTCATAGGAATACCGATCATTATGTTCCACGATGGATCATCCTTACTACATCGAATTTAGCGTTTTACATTACTTCTTTTAATTTTCTTTTTTTTTTCTGCGTCAGGTTAATCTGGTTTTGCCTAAGGATTTGAATAAATAATAGGCTAGACGACTCCTTTCCAGTGCCTTGGGGGTCGCATTAGTTTAGTTTTGTATCTGTTATCTTTGTTTTCGTTCTACTTACGTTTGCTTGTAGTCCCGGATCTTATGACTATATTTTAAAAATAAAAATAAAATAAAAATATTTTAGTATTTTATCTTTAGTTGCTTCGCATCAGGATTCGCTGGTCGAATTGGAGTGATATGCAGTAAAACACCAGAGAAATTTGTACACATGTCACGTTTCATAAAGATTTACCAGTAATTTCAATAAATCTAATTAAACTATATGTTATGGAAACTTGTTGTAAACTTGTCCAATTTCCATGAAGTGTATATTCATGTATGTCATTTGTAATTTACAAATTTCCATTATATAAATGTAATTTAAATTGCAATTAAATCATCTTTATATCATTTAAATTTATGACATTTTTATATTATAAAGAAATATTAATGAAATTCTGCTCATATTTGCAAGTATATAGCTAAAATATTAATAATAAACACAAGAAATATAGTATATCCATATAAATATAATAGATTTTGTACACGCTATTAAGAATTAAATATGATTAAACTGAAATCCAGCCGCCACTGTAGTAGCATCACGCCTAGTATTTATGACTGAATTCCTTTTAGACGAATTTGCAAATTAGCACATCTCTTTTGATTCCTTTACTGTTTAATTGATGATTTCTCATTATCATAATATCATCATAATCATTTGTATTGTTAAACTATATCATTCATTTGGTGGTACTTAAAAATCTACAATAAAACCAATGATTTCAATATAAAATTAAGAAAAAAATAGAGTTAATACACGCTAATTAGCAGAAAACACATCCATTTCAATAAATCAACTTACAAATCTTAGATGAATAGAAAGCAAAGAGAAAGTCCAATTATATCTTATATCACAAATTTCAAATGCAGTCAGGGGAAGACTCATTTCTATAAAAAAAAAGCAAAAAGAAATGTTAGAATTGTTTCTAACATTTTTTCACGTAATAAAGAAGCCCATTTTCTCACCTCTCTTACTTACTATAATGAGCCTTTCCAAAGGTTTGTTTCATATCTCTAATAAAGGGAAAACCAAATATTGGAAACATTTCTGTCATTCTAAACTCATCTATCCCTCACTTCCACTTACTGTAATAGATCTTTCTGAAGGTTCTGCTTTATTTTCCCTAAAAAAAAGAAAACAAGAATGTTTGTTATGATTCTAATATTCTTTTATGTAAAAAAACCACCTCCGAAGATTTCATCTTATTCGCTAGAAAAGTAACAAACATTTTACATAAAAACATCTTCTTGCTTTCAGTTTACCTACCAAATGGATCTTTTACTTTATTTTCCCAAAATAAAAGAGAATAATAAGAATGTTAGACGAATTTCTAATGTTCTCTTACATAAAAAACCACTCTTTTTTATCCTAAAAAAAAAGAGAAAACAAACATTTATTTACTGTAGTTTAAATATTATTTGCATGCGATAAATAACCATGGTAATAAATTACATTTTCCAAAGATTAATACCAAAAAATATACTTAACTGTTGCATTTTTTGTATAAAAAAAAAAAATTTGGATCAATAATTGAAAAAAAGGCTTGTGTCGCGTTTATAATCAATTAGTAACTGGTTTCTATCCCTTCATATGAAAGCATAATTATTCCAATTATCATTAACAACTACTTTTAACACAGCAGAGCATTATCAACAAACATTTTAAATTAATTGAGGAAATAAAGTGATAAAATTTTAAATAAATTTTACCGTTTCAATCTATAAATTATCATATAAATTTCACTTTTTTTTAATTTGTTTAACGCCACGTAATAAACTGGCCAATGGAAGTAATGTTGCATAATTTAGAATTTATTTATACAAGTAATCAAATGTTACAAAATTTTTTAATTTTATAGATACTGTATATCGACATGTTTTTTACATTTATAAAGAGGGAGTTTTTTTATTAAACATGATTTTAGTAAGATTTATTTAACATTATATACAATTTTCATTACTAATAAGAAACAAGCCATATACATTATGCTATAGGTATGATAAATTTGTCAATAACCAATATTATACACCTAAATATCTGTCAAAAAGCGTTAAACCGTTATTTAATAACTACTATATCTGCGAAATTGTCAGATTAATCTAACTTCCAAGTTAGATGGGTTTTAAATAGTATAGACGATGAGTTTGAAGTGGTATTTGCTACTATTTTTTTTCAAGTTTGAGTTGAAAAAATTTTTTGATCATCTGATCAATATTACATATTATCATGTAGTACAGTTAATTGTTAAACAGACAAATCGTTACAAGGGACACCTTATTTTTTCATAATTTCGGACACTTTCCAGACATTTTAGACATTTTATAGGTATACTAGACAATTTCCGAACAATTTTGGTGACAAATTCTGGACATTCTTTTTTCATAGGGTCATGAAGTTTAATTCTTTTTTCGTCTTAATCGTTTAGCCTATTAGCTTTTATATCGCTCACTGAAGGTATAACTGGCTGGACAGAAGTACAATAGCAAATGCTGCTGCAACCATTGCCCATTGGTAAGTTCATAGCATAGATGCTAATATTAATTATTAATTGGTCCTGTTTAAAATCCATTTTTTTTTTAATTATATGCGTTTATTTATCTATTTTATTTATTTATAAACTTTTTACCTATTTATTTTTAGTAACATTTTTTTGTTCTCAGTAACACTAATAATAATAATAATGAGCAATAGATAATCAGTATAAAAAAAAAATTTTCTAGATTTTTTTTAAAATTTTTTGGGATTTTTTTAACAATAGATCGGTACAGTACAATATATATATAATAAATTTTTTTGAGATCTATTTTTTTTAATATAAATAAGTTTTAAAACTCTTCGTAAAAGATTTAGTATACCCTCCTAAAATTTGCGAGATACAGTACCTGGGGTACTGTTGCCCACGTCATATTGTAAATTGTAACGAATTTTTTTTTAGATCTTGTCATCGTGACTTTTAATATTTTTCGTTATTTTCATTTTTAACTTCTTTTCTAATAATTAAGGAATTCGCAGTTAATTTATATTTTAGTAAACGTTTATTTATGACACCCTAATTATGATAATCATCCACAACTAGCAAAAGTAATATATCGTGTTTTGCTAGTGAATTAATTATTATATGGATTTTAATAAATAAAAAAAATTAGTATATTAATTACATGTATTATATATTTTTTTTTGATATGATAATTTATCCAAAGAATAAATATATCGTGTTCGATCATGTGATATACTATATAATTTGTCACCCATGTCACGAAAGGACCGAATTACAAGAGCCAAAAATTACGTTATTGAACCAATCCCTTAAAATTATTGCTAAATACTGCCTAAGAACTCAAGAAAACAGAAAATTATGAAAAAATCATTGGAAATTTATTTTAAAGCCAGATTCACTTTCTCGATATTACAGTACTTGATTATCAATTAATGAACATATTATTCTTTTATTATGTAAACATCTCATATTTAATCATACAGAATATTGTCTATAAATTATATTTTATATTAATTGCTAATATGAAGTATATAATATTATGAAAAAGAGAAAAAAATCAAAAATCATTGATTTTTTTTCGCCCAATGTTCTTTTCTCGCCTTTAATAGACTCGCTCTACTGACCTTAGTGCTAAAGTTTTTAACGGAATTATCGTTAGAATAAGAAGTTTTTGCAACACATCCATCAAAAAAATATTACCTTGAATAAAAATTATTAAATTAAGTGATGAATAAAGCTATTCAACCTCTAAGTATCTTTAACACCAATAATCAATCCATCTGCAAGTATTATCATTACTAATAAATAAATTTTTATAATACTGTATATAATATTAATTAATTGTTTTTATTATAGATATTTAAATATGGGTTTTTTTTTCTACGCACCTGCATAAATTGCAAGGGTACATAAATCGACTAATTATATATTAAAAGTTTCTCTTTTTTTTTATAAAAATTTACAATTTTACGCATTATATGAAATTTTATTAAAATTTATAAAATTTATCCGAGTGCACATATTTTTTTTTACGCATCCCTAATAATATAATAATACAATTATCGATAAAAATGAAACTTTAAATAATATGACTACAATATCTATAATTAAAACAATGATAAGTTAACGATTTTTCGTCATAAATGTCAATTAACAATCCTATTTAAAAGTGAAAGGCAAAAACTCATTTTTTCCTGAATCTGGCAAAATCCTACATAATTAAAAAAGAAAGATTAGAGTTAGCATTTTTTTTCCTAAACCACCATCCCTGACTCTAACCTAAGTTAATAAAGCCAACTCCTAACCCTAAACCAACTCCCTAACCCTAAGCCAGCGCTAACTCATAATGACTTACCAATTAGAATTTTTATTCATCATTCTTTTTATTTTGACAGAGATTTGACAGACAAGTAGCACGAATATGTCCTTTATTATTACAATAACTACATTTGTTTTGAGTCCGCCCATTAGTGATTTTATTAGAGTCATAAAGGTCTTCCCTTTGGATGTCTATCGCGGGATTTCTAACATTTTCCTGATCAAATTCTGATAGGTTATTCATATTCTTAGGCTGGTCTAATTCTTTGTATATGTTTCCACCAGTGTTATCAAAGCAGACTTCATTATCGCTTATCTGGAATATTTTCAAGAAATTCTTGTCACTATCAGAGCAATCATTGGACATAGATTCAATATCACTCATTGACATTGTTAAAGCCGTAAATAATAAACGAGAGAAAAGAAAAATAATAAGTAGAGCGTGAGAAAGAAAAATGGAGCTTATAAAAGCTTCTTAAAAGTTTGGATAAACCATGTGATGATCACAAATATCCGACAAATAAATTTTATAAAATTTGCACATAAAAAAAAAATATGCTGGAGTGCATAAAATGCATCACGCACAAAATCTAAGTTCTTTTAAAAATTTATACTACTACTGTAGTATCAGATCGCATGCACCATTGTGATCTTGGATTATTTGAATATCAATTAACTTATACACGAAAACTATCATTATCCTTAAAGATCATTAAGATATTGAAGATATTGAATATATTATGAATTTAGAATAAACTTCTAAATTGATACGGCCATTAATATGAATGAACAATTCCAATTCACACTAATTTATATTCCCTACATTCTTATTCAAATATTTTTTATTATTTTCATGTTGATAGAACAACAAAAACAGATAATACAAATAATTTAAGAATTTTAACTTAAGAAAATCTTTGCACATAGTCTATTTCTTAATCTCTCTTCATTAATACACCACTTCAAATTCATATACCCACAAGATAAAAAAGAAAAAAATACGTCAAACAATAATTATTGCTATACTAAAACACCTTGATCCCAACTTCAATAAGGAATTTGACGTTTCCTTCCACACCACATGACCAAAAAATAAATAGATCACTATTCCAAGCTAAGACATAAAAACTACATACATGACATACCTCAATTATACGCTATCCACTAATTAGTACAACCTTCACCATCTCCTTCAGCGGCAAATACACCAAATAATAGTCCTCGCCGCACACCAAACACTCTTGGTTTCAACTTCGTCAATAAAGAATTTAACGTCCCCTCCGTCAAAGAAATAAATAGATCACATCATATTATATATTTATCCATATAGACAATATCTATCAACTCATATTTTCCCATCTACTTTAACAACATAAGATAAAGGAAAAAATACACCAAATAATATTCTTCATCACACTTCAGACAACTTGATCTCAACTTCATATGAATTTAACGTTCCTTCCAGCACTAATACTACAGCTCCTTAACTACAAATACATCAAATAATAATACTTGTTGCGCAATAAACATTTTTTATCTCAATTTCATCAATAAGGAAATAAATAGAACGATTCTACTATATACTATCCATCAACTCATATTTTTTTCATCTTCCCTAACTATAGAAGACAAAAAAAAGAAAAAATACATCGAATAATATTCGATGTTACACATCACTACTGATCTCGTTCCTTCCACATTATATAATCAGGGAATAGATAGAACATACTCTATTAAATGCTACCCATCAACTCGTGCACCCTCCAATCTCTTTTAATTACAAACACATCAAATAATAATACTCGTCCTACACTAAACACTTAGAAAATTTGACATTCCTTCCAAACTAAGACATAAATACTACACTCTATTATACGCTACCTATCAACACATATTTTCACATATTCCCTAGCTGCACGAGATAAGAAAGAAAAAATAAATTAAACTATTTTCCTCGTTACACGCAAAACACTCTTGATCTTCATTAAGAAATTACACCTCCTTTACTATAACCATGCAGGCGCAGTAGAACGAAATCCTTGTCACTATATTTCCGTAAGATATTGCATCACCAGCTTTACAAAAGATCCTATAGTTGCAAATTTTTCAAAAATAACTTTGGCAACAAGTTTAAGACGATTAATTCATAATTAGCTTCACTATGAGATCGTTTCACATTTGTTAATTTGAATTTGTAAATTCTCTCTTATAATTCTTGATCTGACTAGTTCATTTGAGGTATCCTGAACTTCACCTTACGGCAATAGAGCCCAACGTTTGAGTTTTTGAACGTTGATATCATTACAGATGCAAACGACGGTTACTTGTTTCCTTGGTCAATTGAATTAGTTTAGCGATACCATGATCACCAGCAAGTATACCATCGATTTAATCCCTTAAAATGTGGTTTTTTATAGACCCATTTGTACTTGAAGCTTTATTGGTTGAAAAAATCAGTAATCGACTTATTTTTTAGTGATATTTTGTTAAAAGACAAAATTTTTCGTTCTGAGTACCAACTAGCATTAAACTTAATTTGTATAGTGATGTTTTACTAATCCCGGATGAAGCTATTAAATTTGAACCATTATCTAAATCTTTCAAGAGATTTTGATTGCCACTTAATCTCCGAGATCTTTGCGATATGTTCTGCCAATAATTACGCGGTTTATATGAGGCAGGTGAAACGACTGCAGTAATTGTATCTTAATAGGAGCTTTGGATTTAGAGGCTTTGGATTTTTGAGTCTTGAGAGAAATTTTAACAAGTTCTAACCAAGTTTTTCGCAATTGCTGATTTTGATTTGAACAAAAGCGCCAACTACGAAATTATAGTATTTAAAAAAATTACATAAAATTTCTTTTATTTACTAGGCTGTGTAGTTATCTTAAAGGTGAAAGGTATGTCCATTATGGAGAACGAAAGTACATGGACACTCATCATATTGTGTATTTGTGTAATGAGATTTGCCGATCATCATGACCATAACACATGATTATGCTTTCACTATGTAGGTAGCATTTTTCTAACCTTTAGTGTTTTTTAATGAATTTCTTTTACGCTTTGATTTAGCAAAATAGTTCTCTGATTTCTTTTTGCTATATTGTACCGACAACTTCTACATTCACAAGTTCCAATAATATATATCTTTGACGTTATCTCTATTTTGATAGTAGCTCCCTATGTTCGAAAACTTGTTCAAGGTGCACGCCCAAAATACCAACGGCTCGAAACTGAATTAATAGAATGGTTTAGAGATTCATGGAGGCAATTGATAACAATTTCGCGTTATATAATTCAGACAAAAGCACGCTCTTTAGCCAAAAAACCCGGTATATCAAAAGTTTGCACAGAAATGGGTTGATGGTTTTATGTCCCGTCATAATTTAGTCAATAGAAGAAAAATAACAATTGCTCAGCGACTTCCAGATGGTTATATTGAGCAACAAATCAATTTTTATCTTACGTCCTTTTTTTCGTAGAAGAGAGCATCAATATCCATTATCTTTAATTGCAAATATGGATGAAACACCTATAGCATTTAATTTACCAAGCAACACAACAGTTGAACATCGTGGTACAATATCTGTTGCTATTTTATCTACTGGGCATGAACGCGCAAATTTTACTGTTGTTTAGCTTGTATAGCTAATGATGAAAAATTGCCTCCAGTAATTATTTTCAACCTTGTAAATGTTCCGCGAGAGGATTTCCTGATGGAGTAATTGTTCGTGATAATCTCAATGATTGGATGAATGAAGACGAGATGACTTGGTGGATAGAAATATTTAGACACAACGTGCAAAACAAGGAAGCAACCCAAGATCTCTTTTGGTGTTAAATTCTTCACAAAACTGATGCTATAAAGCGTCGATTTCATAGAAAAAATACTGATTTGGCTGTTATTCCAACTTCTCGTTTACAACCACTTGATGTATCATTAGATAAACCTTTTAAAGATGAGGTAAATTTCATTCATCAAATTTTTTCTGCTATGTAATATAAAATTAATATTATTTTAATAAAATTAGATGCGACATCTTTATGATCACTGGATGAATGAAGCTATTAAAGAATATACCCATCTAGGAAAATTAAAAGACCATCATATTCACTTATAGCAAATTGGGTAAAAGAAAGTTGAGATGCAATTGATTATGCGTTCATTTAAATATTGTGGGTTTCAAATGCGATAGATGGGACGGAATATAATTTAATATTTAATTTTAATAAAGTACAAAAAAAATAAATAATAAAGGGAGAGGAATTGAAGCAGATGATGAAAGTCATGAAGAAAAGTAGCGATAGTGATTATGAACCAGGTGATAACAAATCGGATGATAGTGATGTGAATCAGATGATGACTATTATAACAAAAAATGAAGAACGTAATGTCGTAATGTGCCTCAAATTGGAATTAGTAATGCCAGTATATCAAAATCACATTTATGGTAAATTTTATTTGTATTTTGTATTTATAATTTTGTTATAGTGAATATGTTACAAGACTAATAATAAATAAATGCTAAATATTAGATTATACTATCATATCGAAGAAAAATTATTGATCGTTTGATCATATGAAATTTGTCACAAAATAAAATGTCGAGTCTTATACAAAATACCCATGAAAAAAATTAAATTATACTCGGGTCTTAAGAAATTCGATATAGTGGAATCATCCGTTCCATTAGTAAAATTTGTCAAAAATCCGTTATATCGAGAAATCCGGGTAAATTAATTATAGATTATGATAATCCCAATTCCGATATATCAAGACTTACTGTAACTTCGTTCATTTTGAGAAATAAAAATAAAAAATAAAAAATAATATTTTTTTTTATATTTTAATGATATGTATATATGTGCTTATAAAAAGTTACAAAGAAACTATATAGTAGAATGAGAGTAACCAAAAAAACTGATAGCCAAGCCGCGGGGATGCTATAAAAGCACAGCCGAGGTAAAAGAAAAAGGAACCGAGAAATAAAACAATTAATTAGCTATATTGGTAGGATTCTAAGTAAATAAAAACAAATCATAAAAAAAAACTATTAAACTCTATATCTTGAGACTATCACTATGGGATTCTCAATTGCCTGAATGTAAAAAATTACTAGACGTCCATCGATGTGGGCATTTAAGCCCAAGCGTCTATCTGATCTATCGTACGGGATAGAAAGAGGATGGTTACGACGAGATTAGAGATTGGTTGTTGTTGATTCTGGAGGTTTCTTTATGATAGTGTTTAAAAAATTGGTGGTGGCGCTTCTTTTTTTTCTCTATGATTCCTTGTGTTGTTTCCCATTGTTTAAAGTTGCAGCACGTCCCGTCCAAATAACGGAGTTTAGTTCTTGCATGAACGGGATAATAAATTCTTTGAAGGCCGTGTCACGGACTTTTTGTTTGCCGGTGTAGTTGTAAAATAAGGTCGTAAGATCGGCAGGCATGGTGTGATCAATAGATAGAGCATTAGTATTTGCATGGTTGAATGTTCTTGAAGTAAGTTTCGATCCTATGTTGTAAGTCAAAGATTAAACCGGCAGCGTGTTTGTTGATAATGCTAAGTAGGATGGGTTTGAATTTCTGTAAAGTGGAATTGATTTTATTAAAGTGAGTGGTGTTATAGTCCACACATAATATAGGACCGCTGGGATAAAGTTTAGGATAATTGCGTAGGACAATTACGTGCGTTGGAGAATATCCGCCGTAGAGTATGAAACGATCTTTAAAAAAAATCTTGGCTTATTGAACTGGACTGGGTAAATGAATCTCAATTTCTTAATGCGAGTATCATGAGCGCGAGATAATTTTTCGTTTGTGGGTACGTCATAAAGATTATGGTTGAACCATAATTTGGTGCGTTCCACCGTTTTGAGGGCCGAATTGTTGACCAAAGAATTGAATGGCGTGCTTGGATAGGAATGTTACTCTATTTTCGTATATTTTGGTCAATAACATAAATGAAAAAATTTCGGGGAAAGCCCCTTTTTATGTAGAATTATGTATCACGTGTATCACGTGATATATCCGCAGTTCGAATGTTCTTTAAACGTCACTCCTCCTCCTTTCCTTACCCTTTCCCTTTACTTTTACATTTCCCTTTTATTTTCTTTCTCTTTTCCCGCTTCTCTCGCACTTTTTGTTAAAAAAATCTTAGTTATCTCTCGGTAAGTTTGTCTTTTTATTAATTGTTTTATTTAACAAACGATTTTTAATAGTTGTTTCTTTTGCTTTTTTTTAGACGACTTGATTCTTCGGCTATTTTGACGCGTGGAAATAAGGTGGGAATTTTGTTATTCATTTTTTATTTTTTTTTGTTTTAACGAAAGTTGCTAACAGTTCGTTTAATTTCTTTTATCTCTTTGGATATGTATGATAGATTTCTGTTTTTTCTTTTATTTTATTTAACGAACTTTATTAGTAGTTCGTTTTTTCTTCTTTAGGGCTTGTCAATTCTCTTTGGAAATGGAAGTGTGTCCATCTCTTGTGGAAATAGAGGTAGGTTTTGGTTTTTTTAATAGTTTAATAGTTTATTGTTTTTTTGTCGCCTTTGGTACTAAATTTTCTTTTTTTTTAGACCTTGTCTATGTTCACCCTTCGGACGCGTTGGATTCGGTGAGAAATCACGACATTATTTATTTAATATGTTTTCCTATATTTCTTTAACGAAACCGTTTTTAATATTTCGGGGTTCCCTTTTTTAGGCGACCGGATCTTTGAAAAATGTTGATTTCGGTAAGTATCGGAACTTTTCTTTGAATTTATTCCTTTAATGAAACATTTTATTAACCTTTCAATATTCTCTTTTTTTAGGGTGACTGAGTCTTTGGACACGTTGAGTTCTTTATACTAGGTAAACGAAATACAGCAAATTGCCCGAATCTTTGAAAATAACTGGTCTGGTTAGACCAAATATATTTGATATATACGAATAAGAATTCTTTTAGAAAAGAACTATTATTTGAGTTAACTGAATTTTTTTTTAATTTATATTTTTAATGAATGAAACGTTTTACTATTTTCCAGTCCCTGGGCGCGTATTGTTTCGGTAAGGGATTCCGAAATATATTTTTATTAATTTAATTCTTTTAGCGAACGTCTTGTTAACGTTTCGATTTTCTCTCTTTTTATAAGCAGTCAAGTCCTTGGACGCACAGAATTTCGGTAGGGATTCTTTCTTTAACGAAACGCGAAATTTTATTTTTGGTAAGTTTTTTCTTTGTTTTAGTTTATTTATTATAACGAAACGTATTATATTCTAAATTTTATTCTTTTTTTTTATAGGCCTGGATGTATGGATTTTGGTAAAATTCGGAAATTTCTTTTTTTAGACGGTGGGAAAATGAACATGTTTTTTAATCTTTTTATTTAACGTTAACGAAATGTTTCTAACATTTCGTTCTTTTCCTTTTTTTAGACGAGTATGGACGCGTGAATTTGGAGATTTTCTTAGTAAGAAATCGGAAGATGTTCATTTTTTTTTTTAATTTTGTTAATTTTAACTAATCTAACATTTCGTCTTTTCATTTTTAGTCGGATCTTAGATGTGGAAATTCGGAAAATTTTCTTTTTTTTTTGAACCGTAAAATTCGCATTAACTTAGTGAGATTACTACTCGCATTTTAAATTTTTCCTCTCTTTTTTAGACGGATTGTTCTTCAGATATTTGTTGCATGGGAATTCGGTAGATTTTCTTTTCTTTGAACTACTTTTCTAAATAAATTCTTACTAACGTTTCGTTTTGCTTTTCTAGTCGTGTATAGACGCGTGGAATTTAGTTTCGATCTTTGAGGAAGACTTTCATTGGATTGTTTCTTTTTTTAGGCAGCCAGCTCTTCAGGTCTCTCTGGATCTCTTTGAACGTGTTGGTTTTCGGATCTTTAGTTTATATTAACGAATAGTTACTAATGCTTCATTCTTTTTTCTAGAGAAAGTTTTTCTTTAATAGTATTGGCGTCTATATCAAAAAAAAAGACGAGGAATGGTGGAGAAATGAACGCTTATGGGAATGCAAAGTGACTGCACGAAGAAAGAAAAGAGAGAATAAACATGGTTGCAAGGAAAGAGAAGAGTATTTAAATGAGGATATAGGAAATGTAATTAAAGTTACAAATGTATTTTTATACAATTTATTTTTATTATTAAATTTTACAATAATTTGTTACAATTTATATTAAATATATATGTTAAAATTTTTTAAATGTATTTTAAAATTGATATTACAGTACATTATATTCAAACCATGTTAAGATGCTCGTTATTGGTCTTGTAGGGACATCGTACAATAGTTATTGTAATATTAATTTATTAAGTTGTTAGCAAAAGAAAGTTGCTGTGCCAATTCTGTTGATCGATTATCAACTAAACCAATTATTTATAAGGTTTATCATAAAAACCATAATATCCGTGAAACCTTAAATCCGGCTTTATAATTTGAGCGGCAGTATTCCATAAAGACAATCAGATATTAAAAATAAATGTTTATAAATTAAAAACTGTTTTTATATATTATCATATATATCATATATTGATTCTTCATGGAGTTGATTCCGAAAAAAATTTTTTGGATCACGCGCTCAGTTCTCGAATCAAACTAAGTATGCAGCTATACACTAAAAAAATTGTGTTACATATGACATTTTTTTATTGGTTAACTGTTAAGCGGAAATTTACAAATTTCATAACAAATTTCTAAATTATATCATTCAAAAATTTTAATATCATAAAATTATATATATAGTGAATGATTTCAAGAAAAATATTTTAAACTTAAACTCTAACTTTCTCATTCGATGTTAAAAGAAATGGATTCTCTCATTTTTTCATTTTTATTTGGTTGCTCTTTCATCGTTAGTATTACTACTTATTTATCTTAATTCAATAATTTCTTATTAAAAATTAATATAATTTTTGTCTTTAAACATTAGGTTTACATGCATAACTTCTTTATTTCTATATTTAATTGCCAACATGGTATATCCAACTTTTCATTATTTAAAATAACAATAAATTTAAGTGGAGCGGCCGGGTCGATCCTCTCTGTCTTTTTGGCATACGAGTTATCTTGCGAAAGAGTAAGTTACGTCAACGAAATTGTGGATTTTTTATATAGGCAATCTATTATTTTCTTTTTATTAAGGAGGTTAATTGGCGTCTCAAAATCAAATTTTGATAAAATCCTTTGTATTTCATTTCTTACGATTAGGACTTTACTTCAAGTAATTATTTTTATTATATATTATGATATTAATGTTAAATTTTAATTAATTGATTCGTTCATAATTTTCAAATAGATTATACATATTGCATTATTCCGTCTTCATGTTGGGAATATATGCAAGTTCGAAGATAAAGCAAAAATCGTAAGATGGGGGTACATCGGTATTGATTTAATTATTGATATTTTCGTAACGATTAGGTTAATCCAAGTTTTAAAAAAAAGAATTCAAAATGCAACGGAATCAAATCAAATGACCGAAAGACCAAAGAATAATATGTTTAACGCTGTAAATTACTGGAGTTATTTACAATTAGGATCAACCTTAACATTTAATATTTTAGCGGTAGTAGAAATAATTACTTGGTTAAAATATGGTAGTGTTCTAACAATCAGAATTTTCCAAACTCTTAATAATATTATTTTCTCTTATATGATAACTTACGATAAGGAAATTGTTAAGACGATTGCTGGAAAAGCTGCAAGGGCCAAGTATTTTAATTCCCTGGTAAAAAATTTACATAAAAATTCTGTCACAATCGAAAATATCAAGTTGGAAGATTTTGATAATAATTCAAGTAAAAGAAATATGGTTAGTCTTAGTATAGATAACGAAGAATTAACTGTAGTATAGAAATAATATATAATTTTACTATTAAGTAAATTAGACAAATAAATAGTGTTAATCATTCATATCTCCGCGCTATTTATCCGGAACTGCGGCGGGATTACAAATAGTATTAACTATTCCTATAAGCGGAAATTTTTAATAGTGATTTATAAACAAGGAAATTCCGTTCATCAAATAGCAAATAGAATGCTTAAATAATAATATTCTAATTTGATTATTGGTTGATAAAATTTTTTCATATGTTAATATATGCATGCATATGATGTATATCATTTGATGTCAAAAAGTGTATTTTGTTTTAAATTACGTTGAGATGACCAAAATGTTAATAAATTTATTTTCTTAAAATGTAACATGAAAACGTGTGATATGTCTGCGCCTGTTATTCTGTTTATTATAGTTAAAATAATTTCGTTCCTAATTCGGATTTTTTTATAATACTGACGAAAAAAATTTAGTTTCTTAACCATCCATTTGGGAGAACGTTGATTTTAATTTTTATTTTGGTTTTTTTTTAAAACTTTTAAAACTAAAAATTTTATTTTTTTCATGGTTTTTTTAAACCAATTTTTTTTAATTATTTTTTTTTTTTTTTGCTTTTAATTTTCTTTCCATATAGTAATATTTTTTTTCTATTGGTTTTTTTCGTTCTTTCACCTTTTAGGTTTGGATATCGATTATAGACACTGCGGTGTTACGGTAAGGAACCTTTTTTTTCTGATTTTTTTTTTTTTATAATTTACTAATTTTTTTTTTTTTTTTTTTTTTTTTTTTTTTTTTTTTTTTCTTTTATTTTTTTTTTTTTTTTTTTTTTTTTTTTTTTTTTTTTTTTTTTTATATTGATATAAAAATTTGTTATGCATATTTTTAAAAAAAAAAGAC
>QZLH01000016.1:52947-70345 GCA_003833135.1 Oehlia diaphana
TTTTTTTTTTTTTTTTTTTTTTTTTTATTTTTTTTTTTTTTTTTTTTTTTTTTTTTTTTTTTTTGTACTTTTGCCTTTTAGGTTTGGATCGGGCAAGTGCTGCAATATAATCGAAATAAATATTTTTTTTTTATTTAAATAAATATGTTTTATCAGTTATATGATTTTTTGAGTAGAATAAACATTATTTTTTAAAAATATCCCGCCAAAAAAAAAATAGTTCTTTTTATTATTTATTGTTTATTATAATTAATACATTGGTATAATTTTATCAGCAAATCATGTGATTTACTGTAACGAACCAATTTTTTTTTTTTAATTTGGAAATGAAATATTACTATATTACTGCACACCAACCAAAGTGTATAAGTAATTGATCTTTTTGATGGATCAGCATCCCAACATTCTTTCATTAAATTTTTATATTCTACAGGAGTTCCTAACACAATTTTTGGTCTAATACCATTAATAATATTTATTGCAAGATTATAATCATGTCCTGATGTCCATGATTAATAAATGGTAGTCGTTCAGATGAAATTTCCCACATTACAATATTTAAAAGTATATTATCTTCCATTAATAACTTCTGGTGCTATGTAAGGAAGTTTTCCATATACACTTTTTGATATATTTCATACAGATTTCCAAAAAAATAAAATTCTCATTCTTTTTAAAAATCAACTTCACAATAATGTGGATATGCTTCTTAGTTTGTAAGTGAACTTGTAAAATATTCTGAAAGTTCTCCCATTAGGAGGAGTTCATCTTGGTCCCAAAGTAAAAGATTGCCCATATTTTTGATAAAAAGGCAAGTGATTCTATATTCAGGTGGTATATTTGGGCAGATCCTGAACCCATGCCCAAAATAAAAACAGGTATGCAAGATGGGTCTGGTTTCTCATTACTTAACTCAAATTTCAGATTTTTATCATGGATAGAATCAATGAAGGATGTTAAAAACAGTTTGACTTCTTTTTTCAGAAGTGTGATCCTATATAATTCTATCTGCCACTATCAGATCGTACATCCATTCTTCACATACAATGTCTTGTTCGCCATTAGATTTTAAATTAATTTGCGAACATATTTATTTAAGTTGTAAAATAATTTAAAGTAAAATTTACTATAATGAGATTTTAAATATTTGTATGATATTTTAAAATAAAATTTGGTAATTAGCATTGAAATCTCCCTCACTTTTACAAGAAAATATATGATTAGAGATGTACTGCCATAGAGTGCCCTGATTTTGAATGCGCGTCTCAATAAATTGGTCATGATGATAATGATGACGTCTTATCAGGGCCTCTGTGGTGTCCATCAGCCATGAGCGAAGGTTGTGGTTGTCTCAGTAATTTGTATTTAATACGGGAGTATTTGCAGCCATTGTGATATTGATTTATTGTTTTATATTGTAAATTTTTTTATATAGAGGAGATATGGCCAATAGTAGGTGTTAAAATAAACCTATAAAATTATTTTATAAAGATTACTATAAACTCCTTTTTTACTAATAAAATACAATATAAAAATATAAATAAGAGTGGTTGTATATTGGTATTGGATTCTTTGTATACTTTTTGAAATATCATAATGGCTATAATTAATAGAGAAATATAATAAATCTTTAAAAAGTGGTTTACTGTTCTTATTATATAACAACTTTTTATAATCTTTTGTTAATGAAAGGTATATACTATTCATTATTCTTTTCAACGTTAATAAAAATAAAAACACGTTAATGATTTCATCTTACTAACACATGAATGATATGATCTTAAAATTAACTTATTTCCTAAAACTAATCCACCAGGTGTAAGTACAAGAGATGGAATAAGATCATATATTATAACACTATTAATAATATAGCTCGTGAATAATGAATTTGGTACATCTTCAATAAAGATATTTATATTTTCATTAAATATTAGAAGTCATTTTTTAAATGAAGGATATATTATATAATAAGTTTCTAAAGAAGATTTTTTTTTTGCCTCAATATGATTAATTTCTCTTTCTGGATTCACTAGTGGGCTGGCTTTCTAAACATGTTTTTTGGAAAAGTTTAACTGATTTCATGCAATATGTAAGCTCAATTTAGAGCATAAACTCTAATAAATACTAAATACTGAATACTAAATTATTAAGCTTTCTTCAGCAAACTTATTTATTTATTTTTATTAATTTTTATTTTTAGAAAATCAGGTCATAATATTAACTCCTAAATCAGTATCCTAATATAATTTGTTCTTTTAGGACATAAATTAATAGGATTTGAATATAAATAAATGATTAAATTTTGAATTTTAAAAAAATATTGAATTAATTTACAAAATTGAATTAATTTAAAAAACAAGTTGCCTTGATTTCTGATAACTTATATTTTAATAAGAAAACTTAGGTAACACAATTTTTGGTATATTTCTATCCATTAATCATTTACTAAACGCGATTTATTCCGTTTTATTCCTTTGTATAAGAAATTATTTATACTTAAGTAAGTATGCTAGAAACTAGAAAGGAATGTCAACAAAATTTATTTAATAATATTAAAACATAGTATTAAATGATGCATGTTACTTTTTTACAAAATTTCATTACTATGAAATATTGAAAATTGGTGCGCGAATTTTTCTATTGTTGATAATGGTATAATGATAAAACAATTATTTAAATTTTTAAAATAATTATTCTACAGTATTTTATGATTTTTAATTTTATATTTGATAGAAAAGGATGAAGTTCATAACAATCCTAACCTTCATTCAGATGAACAAGATGAATTGGAACTTCCTGGCAGTAAGAATTATTTTTAAAATGTTTATAATTTACCCTAAATTTAACGTAATATTTTTTTTATTTTTAGATATTTAGATGCGGATGAATTATATAAATTAGATTGTTTATTATACTTTGATTTTTTTTTTCTTAAATTATTTAAATACTATGACTTGATGAGATTTTCTTCAAGATTCTTAGTTTGTAATTTGAATAATTTGTTTTTTTATTTTTATCTGTTTTTTCTCTAGAACACGTTTTTATTAAATAAATTTTAAAGAATATTTTAGTTTATAGCATTTCATGCAGGAAATATATGGTGATCGTTAATATGAATGAATTTTTGATTTTTGTATCATAATTCTGAATCCAAACCACATGATTTTTTTTTGAAAATTGATAAACGTAGGAAAACATATTACATATTGAATACAGAAAAATACATTGAAATTTAATCTATATAATGTGTATTAAATAAAACTATGTACTAACAAAATTACTAATAATCCTATTTCCCCTCACTTTTATCTAATCTAAATACGTCATCTTTACTATTTTCTAATAATGTATTTTTAATCATATTTTAATCTTTTTCTTTGGTTTTTTTTCTATTATATCTCTATCCACCGTTGTGTTACTCTCATCATCACTATCTCTTATCCTTATTTTTTTCCTTTTGAGATCTTACATTATCCCCATCTGTTTTTCCAGCTCAACAGTTTCGCACATCTCTTATTCCATATTCGTTGTTGTAGCTTCTTCATATAACTATCGAATATTTCGTTCAAAACTGCCTTTTCTTCCTTTAACTTGCACACACTCACCACTTTACATTAATTAAACCTCGCGTTACTTAATAAATTTTCTGTTTGTACTATTGTCGATTTAAATGCTGCTGTATCATATACTCTTTCTTTGAAACGCATCACCGCATCACTATTTGCATCCATTTCCTATCTCGCAAAATTTCTTCGACACTACTCTGAAATAACGCATATTCCTTGTCATCCACGTTATTTTTATTACATATCCATAAATGTTCCCATGCTTCTTCGTCGACCACACAACGCGGACATTTATTACTATTAATGTCCCATACTTTACGCTTCCATAATACTTCATATGTAGGCAAATCCGCAAAATATTTTTCACTCTGAAACACCTTGTTACATTTCTTGACGTCGTCTCCTCATTGTTATCAATTTAAATGTTGCGTCCACATCTATTGTAATATTGCTTCCGTTAGACTCTATAAGATAGTCTTTGCCATAATCCAACAACATTAAATCAATCTTTACACTATTATAGCTCAATTCTTTGAAGCACCTCCTGAATGCTCCCTCTATATGAATATAATTCCAATTTAGACTATGTTCATCCACTAACGAATTATTAATGCCAATTCCAATTTATTTTTATTGTTAGTTTACAACTTATTAATTCTTTTTTTAATCGCTGGAATTTTGACTTCTTGGACTGACCTTTGCGCTCCCATTTAATCGCCTTTAACTAACATTTTTATATTTTAAGCTCCAAAATCGTATTGATAAAGTTCAAATATATATACAATTTGTCATCTAGTTCTCTTCTTACCTACCTATTTGACTATAATTATATAACCATTCAATAATATTTAGATCTGTTCTCAATTCTATGATTATATTGCATGACAAAATAACTATCGCTATGATTAACGCTAACGCATATGCTTTCTTCTCATTTTTTATTGACTTAAATCTCCCTTCAAAATTGAACTTATCAACATCAATGCTTTTAGGTATTATCTCTAAACCAAAAAAACCGTCTAAACACATTTCCTCTCCTTGTTGTATTACCGCTTCTATATTAACGATTACTTCTTTATCTACAAATCCTTTTATTCTATTAATAATAAAATCCCTTAACACTTTCACCTCTCCATCTTCTATAACATAATTCAAACCATATCAAACTATTTTCTACACTATCATCTATACTATCATCTATTTTCATATTCGCGGCTTCCATTTCTCTTATCTCTTTCATGTTCTCTTCCAACGCCAATTCATTTTGTATTTCAATATTTTCTAACGTCATATATGGTTTTAACATAGTTTCCGTTCCATCATGTACTACTTTCCGCCGTCCTTTTATCATTGTTGCTATATTTTTTTCTATATACACTAAGCATTTCCCTGCATTAAGCTTTCTACTAATGTTATATTTACTATCCAAACCACATGATATACTATATATCTTTCACGACCGCATCTTCGGTAATAATATAGCGCTCTCACTATAAACCCAACACATTTAAAAGGAAAAGGAGGGTTTTAAAATTAAATTATGTAATAAAATATTTAATTTAGATATATTTTTTTTAAATAATTACTTTATAATAAAATATCTACCAACTAAATAAATAAAAAAAAAAATAGTTTTTTTATTTAAAATAAAATGTAATAAAAACGAATGAAAAATAATAAATTAGTTTTTTGATTATTATCATGTACTTCCTCCACTACTACTATTACTACTATTACTACTTCCAACACTACTATTTTAACTAGATTGTTCATTTTTAAATACTTTTTCCAACATTTTTAAACTAACAGGTTTATTAAAAATCCATCAACTCCACTTTCAAAAGCTAGATATTTATCTTCTTTACTAACAAATCCAGTTAAAGCAAATATTAAAGAACGAGAATGTTTAGTAATAGTATTGAAAATATTATTTTCAATAATAAGAAAAGTTGGTGATGAAGGTATTGGTGATGGGATGGTAAAAGTGATGTTTTGGATTTTGTTGTTGATTTAGGTATTTTTATCGATATTTTAGGTTTTAATAAACTTGTGATTGAAAATGAATTGTTTTGAAAAGAGAATTGAACAGGATTTGATACTCTTTGTAAAAATCTATTTTTTTGAGTAAATGGGTTTAAATGATTATTTGATTCTGAAACTGGTGATGATGGAATAGTTTTGCTAAATAATGATGATGGAGGAAATTCATAATTTGTAATTGTAGGTGATGCAGCTGGAGATTTAGCGAGCGTTGTATTTGTTGTTGTTATTGTTGTCGATAATAATGAAAATTTATGATTGTTGTTCATCTTCAATTTTACGTATTTCTGCTGTTGCTACACGTTCATTACAGGTATTTGTATGTCTACAAATAAAAATATATATATATATATATTATAAAATATATTTCCTTTAATTAAATGCACATGTGCGTAGGTTTACTAAAAAAAAAGAATAAGGCTTTACCCATTAATACGATATCAAATCCTTTTCGATTAGGATATTCTCCTTAAATTTTTCAACTCAAATAGCTCCATTTTCAGCTTCATCAAACCTAATCCCACGTTTTTTCAAAAATGTAGTTAAAATCGTTCTATTAACTGCATTATCTTCAACCACTAAAACTTTAGGTTCTAAATTACAACTCAATGAATTTGCTGATATTTGGTAACGAAGTTGACATTGTAGTAGGCGTTACGCAAGGGGGTAAGTAAAAAAGTTTGATTTCGGAATAGGTAAAAATTTTGGTTCTTTATTTTCAGATGATAAATGAAGATTTGGAAGTGTGGTGGAACGGTTAAAACAAGGTCGTAAGAGTGGTGCAACGGAAAGTAATGATGAATCAGAATCTGATTTAATTGAAGGATCGTTAATAGTTGGAGAAATTGATGATGTTTTTTGAGAATTATAACCAATAAAATCTTTTGAATTATCATCATCTGAAATTGGTGGTGTCATAATCAATTTTGTAAAATATGAATTCTCCTCTTCTAATAATTTTTCTTCATCTTTTTTGACTTGAAAGTACAGAAACAATAGCTTTCTCTAATTTACGAGGTCTACATGGACGCGTACTTTTCTTCGTTTTCTTGAGTTTCTTCAATTTCTTACTGTAATTTCTCTACAAAATCTGCTATTTTACCATGTTTTGCTAAAGTAGCCGTAAATGCTATAGGAACTTGTTTAGAATCAACTTTAGAAATAATTTTTTTAAGTTGATCAATGTCATCAACAATAAATATAATATCACCATCTAAATTACTATCAGTAACATTTTCTTTATCTTCACAAATAAGTTCTTTAACTTCAAGTCATCCTTTAAAATATTTTTCAACAACTTCTTTTAATTACCCATCAGCACATTTAACTACAACTCTTTTTGTTTCACTTCTTCAAAAATAATTTTTCGTTGTTTTTCTTCAAAATCTTTAATTAAATTATCATTTTCATTAAAAGAATCTAAAGAATTAAAATCTCCTAAATCATCAAATCTAACCAAATTCTAAATCTTTGTACCAACTCCAACTTCACTATCAACATCTAATTTACCTCCCATATTTTCTACTAATAATTTTACGATAGAAAATCCTCGTGAATGTTATTTGATGATGATGATGTATCCGTTGTTGTTGATATCTTGTACTCCTGCATGTTTCTTATATTGATCACTTAATGATGAATAAGATAATGATGCTAATGAAATTAATATCCTTTTTCTGTAAATTTATGGAATTTCTATTTAAAAAAAAAACAAGTATATTAATAACTCGAATAACATTTAATTACCGTTCCAATTTAACTAGTACTCCCATTTTTTTTTAAAAAAAAAAATTTTGAAGAGAAAGAGAAGTTACGCTCACACAAACAAGTGAAGTGGGATAAACATTAAACAAACAACCAAGTTGGAAAGGGGTTGAGTCAATCCGTTATATCTGTTATTGTTACACTTACGCTCTAATTTTCGTGTAATTGGGTAAAATCCAGAATTATACTTCACAAGCTTATCCTCATATAAGGTCAATAACTGATAAACTATGATTGACACGAACTCATAAATTTACCCGATAATCTAAATAATTAAATCATAAATTAGTTTAATCAGATTTTTTTTTTTTTTTGTAAAGTAGTGTTTTATTTTCATAACTTACATTCATTTATAATTGTTTTAATGCACCATCTTCAGCCATAACCCACCAACGAGCATCTCTTGGTTCAACGTCAATCATAAGTAAAACATCATCAGCTTGTTGATGTAGAGGTTAATAAATCATATACGCAGTATTATTATTCTCGATTAATAAATTTTCTTCATCGTTGTATGTTTTTATTCATAGAATCGGTATCTTATTATTATATAAAACAGTAAACATCTGTTGACCTATGAAACAAGCTTCAGATACTTCTTATAATTTGACTAAATCAATTCATTCCTTGTTCTTTTTTCTTTTTATTATTCCTATTCACTATTTTAATATCATTTCTTTTTCGCTTAATTTCTTTTGGTTAATTGGATCTTCAACGTAATCTTGGTTTTCACTTCTAATTTTCGCAAAATCTAATACACTTATTAAAGAAGTTCCACAACCTTTTAACAAATTCAGCTTGAACTTCATTTAACTTGCTTTCTTCCATTAATTCACAACTTTCTAAAATACCATGAAGAGAAGTTCTTAATTCTGAAATATAGAAGAAATGAATGCACCTTTTGCCTATCAGCAACGATAACCCTAATTTTAATACTTTACCAACAACAAAATTGCTCAAATAAACACGTTCTTCATCTTCCAATTGTCTTTTGAATCTTTGTCATAGCGATTAAGAAACCAAAGCATTTTGTGTATCATTATAAATCGGTACAATACCGGAATGTACATAATCAGGAAAGAGGGTTGGTAATGGAGGTAAAGAATTTTGATAATACAACCTTGTGAACGAGCTTGCACTAAATAAGCGAAATAAAAAGTGATCAAAGAGGCTTTTACAGCTTCAGAGGATAATTAAACTTCACCAGCAAAAGCGAGATCTTAAATTATTTGATGATACATCAGGAAGCGGAGTATATACTTGAAGTACGAGAAGTTATAGATCATGAACGAAAATAAAGGCAAGGCATCTAATAAATAAACTGAATCTACATATAAAATGCCATGCAAAGTAGATTTACTCTATTTTCATTGTTATTAGAATTATTAGCTAATTGAATTTCCAAACAGAATTTGCTAAATTCAGCTATACTCTCCTCAGTCTCTTTCTTACACGTAAACGTAAAAGTATTAGATCATAGTTCCAATTCTCTCATGACAACTTTAGCAAATTCTTTTTAAACTTTTACGATCCTTTTTTGAAAAACTATCCCTAGGTTCACGATCGATCACACATATCGTACCACCATCATCGGTTCGTAAAGGGCAACAGCATAAAATCTTATAAAAAGAGAATCAGTGACTAAAGGATTATTACAAAATCTCTAATCTTTAGTGGTATCACAAATGGTTCGCCGTTTTCTTGTAATATAACATGACAAAAACTTATTTCCCTAGTAGTTTCACTACATCCCATACCATCTTCAGCTTTAAACCATTGATGAGTCGTATTGAGAAGAGATATCATTGATATTGATGTCTTAAAATGTTCTTTTGATACTAATGCTACTATACGAGTAAAATTAACATCATTTGATGTATTAAAAGTATTTGAAATCTCCATAACGCTCTTCTACGTTCAACTTTATTAGGAGGCATGGGAGGAGGAAGGAAATGATTATCATCATCATCATCATCATAATTATTTCATAATTACCATCTACTTCTTTATTATTTTCTTCAGGTAATTGTTCACAATTATCTTCAAGCCTCTAATAAAAGAAGTCATGGCATCAGCTTCAGCAGTAGAATTTAATTCACAAACGATTTTACTCCTACGACAATCAACAGTTTTATTTCTTCTAAGAGAATTGAGTTTTTTTGGAGTAATCATAGGATTAAATTTTCTTTGAGCATAATTATAAAGGAATTCTTTCCATTCATCAGTATTATATTGACCAAATTGTATATCGGAATCAGGGGAAGTAGCTAATAATGAAATATCAACTTCACCATTCGGAGATGATAATACATTATCAAATAGAAGAAATTTGTTTTGGAGAAGGTTTTAAAACGAAATATCGCACTATTACGACGAGAAGACACATTGTTGCTAATCATTATTATTCGTGGTAGGAAATTTTTCTTTTATTAAAGTTTTCCATTCCACATCTTTAGCGATACCGATTTTAATATCGAATCCAATTAAATATTATATAAATTTTCTATGAATAATATTGTTATTGTTATTAATATCATTATTATTATTAATTCCTTGTATAGAATTTGAAATTCTTTATCAAATTTGTAATATTTAAATATAGAATTATCAAAGAATTTTTTTCGTGCAAAAGATTGATGTAGGATGCAAGATGATGCCATGTGATGAAGTGAAATAATATTGGCTGTAAAAAAATTATTTTAAGAGTACAGTGAATACCGCAGTAAGCGTAAAATGACGAAATGACCGTACATGTGACGGATGCACGTCTGAAACCTGTGTGACAAATAACGGTGACAAATAAATTTTTGGCACCTCAGATCCCTCAGATACTTAGTGTTTTTGAACTCGTGGCTGCACGTGATCAGTGACGCGTAAAACATCACCCTTTCTATTATAGTTGTGATCGACACTAACCTGGCACAGATTTTAGACCAGCGTGACGGATAGTGCGTGACGAGTAGGATTTGTGTCTAAAAAATGAAAACAAGGAAGGGGTGAAAAAATGCCACGTGATTTTTCGTGACATTTTTTCCAGGGTTAATTTAATCAAATAATGTTGCGTTAGCTTACTACTTATAGTAACATATATTTCAGATTTAGTATTTGTATTTGATAACAACTTTTTTAACGCGTAATTTCGTTTAAAAAGATCAAAAAAAAAAAACAAAATAAAAAATAATTTTACTCTTTCTTACATTTTTCGAAAGTTTGATTATAATTTCTATATTCAAATAAAAATAGTAAAAAAATGTCAGACCTGTATGATATTGCGGTTAACGCTATAATGGCTAGTGAACTGGCTGTCGAAGATACGACGCCAAGTAATGATTATTATGAAAGGTAATTAATTATATCCAATACTTATTGTTTGTTTCTTAAAAAAAAATGTATTTTATTTACAAATAATTTTTATTTAAAATTAGTACAAGTAGTACGCCACCGGTTTATAACTTCAGACGATCAACAAGACAACGAAGTAACAACAGCTATTACAGAGTGGAAAGAATTCCTGAAGTTACTGAAATTTTTAATTATGATAAAAGCACCCGATTAGAAGTGATGAAATGGTTAAGAAGAAACGAAGACAACAACCACGATGTTATATATATTAATTCCGAATCTATAACTGCAGAAAAATTATACGAATTATGTGACAAACATATTTGGTTTTCTTCTGATCATATAAATGCCTACCTCTCTTATTTGAATACGAAATTTCATCGCGTATTTTCTCTTACATCATTTTTTTATACAAAGTTAACAAAAAATGACGGATACAAATATTCTTCTGTCGAGCTTTGGACAAAAAGAATTAAAATTTTTCAAAAAGATATTATCTTTATTCCAATTAATATGAATGAGGCACATTGGATCTTAGCCGCAATATTTATGAAGGAACAGTTTAAAATTGCTATCTTTGATTCGCTAGGGTTGGTAACAACAGAAGATGCCGTCATTATTGGGGGGAATCTCATTAGGTGGTTGAATGACGAATATAAGCATAAAGTTAGGTTGGGTAAGGGAAATGCGTGTGAATATGACTCGAACGTACTTGAAGAGATAAACTTGAATCGTCAAGTTGATTTTACGTTGGATATAATGTTTCGTAATAGAGACCCTCCGCAAGTAGATGGAAGTTCTTGTGGAGTATTTGTTTGTATGTTTGCGAGACTAATGGCAGAGAATATCGAGAGAAATATTATCATGAAGATCGCAAAATGCCGAGAAGCTAGTGTTAAATTTAGGAAAGTTATCTATACAGATCTATGGGAATATGCAAAAGAAAATAACCAAGTGGATACCGAATCTGAGGATTATGATGAATACGAATAATAATTGATGGCGGTTGTTCGGGACGATGTTTGTTCTGGATGATGAATGAGATCTTAAATGGGAATGTTTTAAAATTTTATTTTCAATCGGTTTGATTTTATATCATATTCAAATTAGGATCGTTCATATTTAGATATCTTTGGTGACCTCCCCTTAAATCGTTCTTTATACCTTTTTACAAATTTTGTATAATTGATTTTAAATTTAACAAAATAAAAACCGATTAGGAAATAGAATACCATCATAAGTTCGGCGTGAATTAATTAGCAATTCGTAAAACTTGTGAAGTCGTGATCGTAACACGATTATTTATAAATAACGTGAGACATATGGTTTAAATTTTTTTTTTTATTTAGAAATTGGATGAGTAGAAATACGGACCGGTCAATTACATGCCAATTTAATTTTCTGCTCCTTAAGAAGTGTTAAAAATTCTTACGATTGTCATCATATAAAAATTCCAATAATCATCCTTTGTAATTAAATTTTTTATTGTAGATATTTTCCGTCCTTCCGGGATGAGAAAAGAAAAACAATTATATTTATATCACCTTAACGTAAAATAAAGGCTGTTTTAAAAGTTATTATACATATCTAATAAGTTAATTCGTGGAACAATCAATAGAATATTTACGTTAACTGATTGGAATGACATTTTTAATTTTTTACATAATGAATTGAAGTAGAGTTTTAATTCGAGTGATTGACATGCGACTTTTTTATGCTAGGATGAAAAAATTTTAAATTCTCATAATCTGCATCACGCAAAACTGCTTTCCAATTGTGTCCTCTGTTGACGCAAAATTATTATTTCTTTTCTTTTTATTCATGATACCTCGAAGTAGAACGGATGGGATAGATATATCATCATATATATATATATAATAATCTTTTTAAGAAAACATCTTCTTTTCCGATCATAATACATACTCGCCCCATTCTCATCATCCCTGTTTTAGAACTTGCCAAGTATTTTATCTAAAAACTTTATATAATAACAAATTTCACGATGAAGACGAAAATTTCAAAATTTCATTGATATTTACATCGTCGTGATCTTAAATATCATTCGATAACGATAACATAATTTTCTTTCCTTAATACTACACAAACGTATATTAGGAGAAAACACTCGATGTAGACTATGAAACGGATGTCTTAATATTTTATGCGTGACTTGTCGAATATTTTTATTTTAGTTATATTTTACTCATCTCTGCAGACGTAAACTTTTGTCAACTCCAGATAACTTTTGATTTTGCTAATTGAAAAATTTTTTTTATTATCTGATCTAACTGATTCTCAATGGAAATACCTTTTTTTGACATATCATGTGGGTTATGATGAAATAATAACGATAATATTTAAATTATAAAAATTTAGTCACGAGGAATCTGCCCAAGCCAATCACACCGTATCCTGATCAATTATACATCAAGTTCTTATCATGTAGTATTTTTGTAATTTACTCATGTATCACTCACATAAAATAAAAAATCTGAAGATAAAAGAAGTAATATATTTATCTTTTTTAATAACATACTATCAAGTATCAACATTTTATCTCGATTATCCGAAAAATTACATATAATTAAATTAGTCATAGTTAAAAAAATATGCGTATATTTTATGTACAGTTATATTAATTATTTACTATCTCTTAATCCTAAATGCAATTTTTAATACTAAAAATACTATTTATTTTTTTGATGTACATTATTCTAGGTTTGATTTATTAACAATTTGATTAAAAATATCAAATTGATATAATTTACTTGTAGATAATCTACTGTTTGTACAAATATTTTTATTAATCTTTTTTTTTTAGACAAAAAATATTAAAATTTTAAAATATGCATAATTGAATATGTCAAAATGGTAACCAATTCATTAATCTTTTGTGGCATTTAATTTATTTGTAGATTTCAGAAGTTGTAATTTATTTATTTTAACGAAACGTTTATTAACATTTCGTTATCTTTCTTTTTTTTTAAAACGGCCGTATCTCTTGGCAATAACGCATCATTGGTAAGTTTTTTTTTACCTGTAAAAAAAGTCGATCCGTTTTTTATATTCCATCTTTTTTCCGTAAAAGGCTCATATTTCCGGAATTAATATCCCACGGAATTTATCGAATTATTTACATTTTCCGTGAATGGATCCGTGAAAGGCTCATTATTACGGAGTTTTACAGAAATAACGGATAAAATTTTTTATAGGATTAAAAAAAATTTATTTTAACAAAGCATTTATTAACATTTCATTCGATTCTTCAGATCTCAAGGTGGATATCGGTATTTTTTTCAAGGCAGATATCGGGTTTGTAATATATATTTTTAACAAAGTGATCGTTAATTTTGTTTTTCTTTTAGGTTTTGAAGGATCCAATTAGAAAGTTTCCTTGCAAAACTTAACGTTAACCGTTTACTTTTTGGATTGGTATATAGATTTAGTATAGATAGATTAATTTATTTTATTAATTTATTAATGTAATAAAAATTATGCTAAAATAATTTAATATTATTTAACAAACTAATGTTATTTAACGCTAGTAACTGATTAAGCAAGATTATACTTTACTAAATCTGAATTCATTTTTATTTAGCTGGGAATGAAAGGTATAGGAATATTGAGACTATATAATCATGCATCGTAAATATATTATAGAAATGTAATGAAAGAAATGATTCTCATACTTACACATGTAATTCTACTTGTGAATTCAAGAATATTTTTGTGCAGACGTTATGTGATATATATTTGGTAATACTTTATTTAATAAAGTAAATTTTTACAGGAAATAGCAATACATAAAAACGTGAATACAAGAATTTATTATACAATTCAAACACCCATGCCACGCGTCTCATATTTGTTTTTGTTCGCATAATATAGCAAATAAGCATTATTTTATCATTAATGATATTAAAACATGATATATAAAAGATGCATTTTTGACATTACTTCATGGTAAATATTTTACATATAACTTTCTAGTAACCGTTCTAATTGAGCTTCCTCCTCACGAAACATATTCTCATCATAAGTTCGAATTGAAAATCCAAAATCAATCAAATACATATATCCATTTTCATCAATCAAGATGTTTTCCTTACGAATATCGTTGTGAAGAACATTATACTTATGAACTTTTCTTAATGTCGCGATAGCTCTATTTTTTAGCCGTCTATTTACCCTATGATGATCCAATGTAGTACCAACAATTGTCATTCCTATAACAAAGCTCATTCCATTTGCCAAATCGCCATAAAACAACAATTCGGGAATACATATACCTTGAAGTTTAGCAAGAACTTTATAAATTTCAACTTCATTCAGAAATTCGCCCAGTCATTTAGGTTTCTTTGTTAAATCAGTGCTTTTCAAGACAATTGTCTTTCCACGGAATTCACATTCAAGTACCTTCTTATTATTTTCTCCAGCACTTAGTAAACTCTTATACTCAAAATCTCGATAGTTGAATCTCTGTGCCTCCATGTTTCGTTTTCCTTGCTTTCGTCCTTGCTTTCGTTTTTTTTGTGAACTTGAATATGATTGTTCAGATGACCGTTTGGAGGATGAGGATGATTGTTTGGAGGAGGATGATTGAATGCTTTTTTCGGAGGGATTATGACTTGAGCTAGAATCATCATGATCATCATGATCATCACGTCTAGATTTTCGAAAAGGATATGGAGAGTTGTCAGCTTTTTCAATGATTCTAGGATCAGAAGAATAAGTATCACTCTTAGCTAATTCGACCAGATATGCATAGGACTTGAGGGTTGATGGATGTGTTGAACTATGTTTAACAGCCTCTGAAATGTATAGAATTCCACGCTCTCTTTTAACAAACCAATGATCGGTATAGGTAGAAATTACACCATATTTTAATCTGTTTTCAACCATATAGTTATAAAGTTGCTGGATGATCTGTCTTACTTTGGGCGCAAGTTCTAAATCTTCTTTATCATTGAAAAGGTCAGATACTTTCCGATCATTAGTAATTAAAACGTTAAATCTCTTAGTCTCAATTGCAAAGAGCAATTTGATTATGAGGTGGCAACAAAAATCTGGATCGCCTGTACCCTCAACCTTCCGCAACGCAAACTGAACATCTTGCATAACCCTATTCAATACCATACAAACATTTGTATTGAAAGCTTGCCGAACAATTTCTTCATATGTTTTAATGTAATCGTTAATAAATATTGGTCTGGGGAATTTTTTTTCTTGATCAAATGTATGACTATTCACATCAGAAAAAATTCATCCCAAGGTCTCACTTCAATCGGAGGATCTCCTGATACCTTTGTAGAAGATTTACTAGTAGTACCATGCGGGGAATATGCGATAAATGGAATAGTATTCGATAAATATTCTTCTAAATTTAAAAGACCTAAAAAGCAAAAAAAAATGGGAGTAAGTAAATACTACGAAAATACTGCAACGAAAGACATCTGTTGATGTAATACGCGAAGCGTACAAACGATAAACTATTTTATGATAGAACTTACTTTGACTATTCAATTCAGAGACTAAACGATCAATTCTTAGTGCTGGACCTTGTTGAAATTTATAAACATCCATAAGAATTTGCGTATTCATCACGAGAAAATCTGCACCAGAAAGGTCTTGGCTTGCAAAGGCATTAATATGATCATCACTGAGAAATAACTCATCTTTCTTTAAGTTTAAATAAATAACAAGTTCAGTTGGGCTCAAAGCTTTGACTTCTTCAATTGACAGATTTGCATGAATAGTAGACATTTCAAATAAAAATATAGTGAGACAAATGTGCAGTCAGAGTTGTACAGTTTCAGAAAAAAGAAAAAATTTGCATAGGATTTGGGGTTTATATAAGATTGTTGCACAAATAGTCAGACGATCCATAATTACATCATCATATGTCATTTCGTAAATCGACTGAATCGTGATATATTAAAAATTCAAAGCCCGAAATGTTGGTGAAAATTTATTCAGATACAGTATTAAATATTAATGAAATATAGAGAAGCAAGCGAAATGTGTGATGCTATCAAAGAGAGAGGAGTACGCGGATCCTAGGTCATTTAATGCGAGTCCCAGCATCAAGTTATTTCTTTATCTTCTCGGACTTTTTACAAATTATATTGATTGTTTTTTTTCTATCGCTATTGCTAACTCAGCTACAAAATTCCATTTTTCTACAAATACGAAATAAACCATGTTTACAAGATCACCGCCAATATAAATTACTCCTACCCCAGATTATATAGAAGTTTCTAATCTACAGCATTAATCGTGAGATTAGCAACTGATGTAAAAAAGTAATGTAATGTTACCGATTCACACTTACCATTACATCTTATTTTCAGAATATTCGCATAAATTTTTTTATCACCAGTATGATACATTAAGAATTCGGCACGTGAAGATGCTTATATTTTTTGGGGGATCCTTAACGTGTACCCCGGGTATAGGTTATTATCCTATACCCGGAGGGTAATTAGAAAATTTGTCAAATAAATTAATTTACAATATGTATAAGAATTTTTTAACGATTATTTAACTATAAATTGAATAAATTGAAAATAATTATATTTTATAAATTAAATAATTTATAAAAAAATAATAAATTCATTTTAATTAATACAAAATTAATAATTTTTATAACATTACACATTACAAAATGAATTAATTTAAGTTTAAAT
>QZLH01000016.1:73433-87813 GCA_003833135.1 Oehlia diaphana
TTCAAGAAAAAATGAATACATTTTTATGGTGCAGTCTAAAGTATTTATATTTTTATTAAATTAATGGTAAAATTAAAAGGGTATTGCTAAAGCTCACCGGCAGTGATGGTCATGACCATCACCGCCGGTGAGCTTTAGCAATTTTCAAATTAAAATTGTTTAATAAATAATAATTTACAATCTATTTACTATATATTTTTTCAATTAAATTTACTTTCTAAGATTATTGGCTGATAAATGTCTATTTCTATTAAAGTCTCTGATTTTATCACGTCGATGATACCATCTCACTAATGCATGATATGATCTTAAAATTAGTTTATTTTCTATAACTAATAATCCAAGAGATGGAATAAGATCATATGTCACAACACTATCATCAAAATATGTGCAAATTGATGATAGTGTTGGAAGCTCCGAATCCAAGTATAGAACGTTGGATTCGTAGCTACTTCAGACAAAAAAATATTTATAGCCAATAAGAGATTGATCACATGTGGAATAATAAGGAATACCATACTAAATAATAATAATAATAAATAAGAAAATTATTAATTAATTAAATTAATCATTAAAATAATAAAAATAACATAACGATAATATTAAACAAAATTTCTTACTTTGGAATTATTAAATGTGGAGTATTTTTAACTCCACACCAAAATCTTTGCATTATTAATGCAGTCTCAAATATGGCAAAATTTCTTCCTTCAGGGTTTTTCCAACGTGCCAAAATATATAATATTATTAATATTATTAGATTTACAATAAATATAATAAATATTATGATAAATGGATAAAATTCCTTGATATAATCTCCTGTAAAGTAATAGAATTAAAATTTAATAAATATTAATTATTTATAAATATCAAAAATATTTAATGAACAACACTTACGGCTTATTGATGCACTTTCATCAATTAATGATGTATATTCATTATTTGAAAGTGCTCTAAAGCCTTTTTTTTTGATCAAGGTGCTTAGATCATTGAATATTGTTCGTTCAATTGCACCTTTAGCTTCATTTTTCCATCTATCATTTGTCGATATCCTCTGTTCATCTACTGGAATTATTTTGGAAAATGCTTGAATCATATTCTTAAATAATTCCGACTGATTTGTTTGAAGAAATTTTTTATAAAAAATTTTCTGGGTAAAATTTTGATAAATAATCATATGAGAGTAAAGAAGTATAAATTTTTTGTGAAAAATTTTAAAAAATTAAGCAAATATATGTGTAAAAGAAAAAAAAAAAATATTTTTTCAAAAATTTCGTCTCCTTTATAAAATTTTTCAACCCTCTTTTTTTTTACTTTATTTGGTTTGATTATGATCAATTCCGAAACGCTAATATACATTTGTAACACATTTCTAAAATTATTAGCATTTGTTTTATAAAATAGGGTACAATATTTTATACACTATTTAAATTATAATAGGATTAACAAAAAATAAATTATTACCCAAACAAAAATAATAATAATAATAATAATAATAATTGATATTATACCATTATTGATAAGCATTAAATCATTGGCGAAACAATAAATTTCACCTACTGCGTCTAATAGACATTGTTTTATGTGATACACTTATGTATCTCTTACGGATGAATCCGATTAAAAATTTTTTATTAAAAGTATAATGTTGGAAATTCCATTCTAGAATTAGCAACCCGTCTCTTTTTTTAGAAATATTAATCTAACAAACTAGGACGAATTTATTTCAAAAAGAGTTGCTTTTTCGTTCTTAAAGTTTACAATTTTTAGAAAAGGATCATCATAAATAAAATATTGAATTGTTCTCCGTGTTACATAAATATTTTGATATATTTATTGGATGTCATTCATCTTTTTTATAGACTATTCTGTGTTAAAATAAAAAAAGCCAATTATTTTATTATCATCATTAAAAAAAATAGCTATTATGTATTCATATTTGCACTTAGATAAGTCAGTCATCCTTATATGGGGACTTCATAAGAAATCATTGTAGAGAATTTTTCAAGTTTGCCTCTGAAATCCAAAAGTATAATACAGTTAGCGAAAGCTCAACCAGAAATTACCGGAGCCAATGATCCGATTATAAGAAACAAAAGATGATCAATTTATTGATAAAGATAAAGTAAGTGTCTAAAATTTTCTAAATTTGCAATATTTTTATTTTTTATTTTTAAATTCCATGTGAACTTAGATCACGATACAAATATTTTACACACTTTCACATCCAGGCGGTATAAAAATTTTTTTCAGAAAAATGATCACGTGCCTGAGTTTCTTCGGAATAAAAACTAGAAAAATTTATTTTTAGGACAGTTCTTTAACATTACATAGCGTGTACCTAATTGTCGCAAAGTTATTTATCGCTAGGTGGTTATGGTGCATTGATACTGATGTCCATCTAAAAATGGCACACATTTTAGACGTGCTCGTTATTGATAATGAGATTTGTGAAAATTCCGCATATCAGATATATATAGGTAGCGTACCGTATCATGCTGACTCTATAACAATTATTGTTATTATTATTAACGTTCTTTTTTTTTATATATTATTTTGCGTGTATATTTTTTTTATATAGTTTAATAGAGAAGAGAATAACGAATAAAACGAGAGTTAGAACAAACAAACCTTAATTTTGTCAACAATATTGTCCTACTTATAAATTTTATATGATCAATATCAGATATCAAACGTACTATCATAATTGATTGTATTGATTTACACTAGCGAATAAATTTAATCAAAATTATATTAAAATAAAAAAATAAATAATATTATCCCTAATATTTATGACTCTGACAACGTCAGTAATTCAATGATACTGAACTTAAAAAAAACATACAGTATACAAATATCAAACTGCATCCGTCGTAACAGACAAGAAATAGTGAAAGTTTAAAATTTTTGTTATAATACATGATCTTAAAAAGAAACTGCACGTTATGCGGTGTAATCTATATTAAAGTACTCCTGGTTAAGAAATTATATATTTGGCGTTTATAATAAGTTTATGATTTCAAAATTTCCTACGTCGCGACGTCGCGTACAATTATCGATCGTTTTAATAGTATATGATGCCTATATGGCGTTATTGAAATGTTAGATCATATTGTTATTACAAAATCATTTGCATTTCCATTTGATATGAAATGGATTTTAAAATGCTTTCATCAGTTGATATGATGTATGGCGATTGTCTGATGTAAATTGTTATTTAATAAATTTCTTTTGTTCTTTGATAGTATGTATAAATGAAAAATTTGGATAATTAAAAAAAAATTCTAAGGTTGTTTTGCGCAACTTTTTCAGTACGCATCTTGTAATTAAATTTGATAAACGACTATATTTATTGTTATGATATACCGACAACATGGAAAAAAAAAGGTTAGAAAATACGTTAAAAAAGAATTAGAATTAAAAGTAAAACCTTACAGAAGAAGAGGAAAGAAAATTCGTTAAATAACAAATAATAATTTATCATTGTTACAATTTTTTATTTTATTATTTAATTTCAATAATCAATTTTTATCATTTTTTTTTTTTTTAAAAAAAAAAATAAAATCATTTAAAAATCTCTTTCGTGGAGTTAGATCTTAGACGACGATCATAAAAAAATAAAAAAAAAAATCTTATATTTATTAATAATAGATCGATTACAATGTATAAAATTTAAATATGAAGGTATTTCTTTTAAACATCCATTGATTGGATGAAAAATCATTTAAAAATAAATTAACGCAAATATTTATTTTTCTTGAAATTCATTAAATTATATATACATATCAACTTTTTATATCACCTCACGAAAAATTTTCTGGAAAAAACCGAAATATGTTCATTTTTCAATTTTCTAAAAAATTTTTCATAGGGTCAATCTCTTCGGATCCCCATATAATCACCCTCTATATAAGAACACCACCTTATAAGCACCTTAACCTACATATTATTTTTATACGAAAATTTATACTATTATATATAAGTAATATAATATTATATTTAATGTAAAATATATAAAAAAAAATAAAAATTATATATTATTTTTTTTTTTATTTAATGTAAAACATATAAAAAAATAAGGTTATAAATACATCATACTTTAAAGATAAGAAATTAATAGATGATCAATTACCCGGATGAAGTAAATTTGCAGATCCCCGGCTAAAACCCGTGATAATTTTCATAATTTTGGCCAAAGTCAGATAACGTCAGATTTCCTTTTTGGTTTTTAAACGTAAAATGGTAAAGACGTTCTATAGATTTGTTCCAGACCTTTAAAGGGAATTACACAAAGAATGCAAAGAACAATAGGATCATCAAAGGCGTAAAATTTATACGGTAATGAAATTCTGTAAAAGGAATAATAAATAGGGATTAAAAATAACTATTTTTGTTTCTTTATTGTAAAAATATGTTGTTTAAATTTTTTTAAATCAAATCTTTAAATAGTAAATTAATCTCAAATGGCGTAACTATAAAACAAGTAAATAAATGTATCGCATGATTTTTATAAAATTTTACAATGAATTTTACTCAACAAACGACGTCATAGAAGCTTTCATAATTTTTATTAATAATTTATTTTACTTGATTACAAATGACATTAATTTAATAATGTTTTTTAAAATAAGCTGCATTTCCAGAAACTCCGATGCATGTTGACGTTTCAAAATTGGTCATCTGTTTAGAATTTTTTTTTTTTTTTTTTTAAAAACATCTAAACGAAGTAACTTATCAAAGAAAAATGATCAATGAGAATAAATTTAGATGAATTATTTATTTATTTATTTTTCAAAAAAAAAGGGGTTGATAATTTTTTTTTTCAAAAAAAAGGGATATATCATAAAATTTTGGAATTCTACGTTTTTATTATTGCAATCGATCGTAAAGAATTACAGTAAGTGTGATATCTGCATTACCCGTGACATTGATTTTCTTCCGCAGCAAAAATCAATATTCACATCATTTGATTATCGATATACTACGCATTTTTGATAGACACGAAAATCGGTTATATTGATCTAGTGAATTTTTGAAGTTAACTTATCAATTAATTATGATTATTCCGTAAAGAGAGAGGACGCAATAGTTGGAAAAACTCCATTAAGCTTATCCGCCATTCCGCCATTTAAACTATTCATTCATTTATTGTAATGACAACCGTTATCTGAACTCATTATTCATCACTGCAACCTAATCCGTTATTTAAATTCGTCCGCCACTTAACCCTATATAATAACATTAAGGCTCAGAAATCCCGGAGTACGTATCATCCACGTATTTAGTTAAATTATCAGAATTATTTATTCAAGTAAACGAAATTATGCCTTACAATAAATTTATGAAATTGAACGCAAACTTTACAAAATGAAAATCCCGAGTTATTCAGCAAGAAGCTTTCTAGGTTTAATAATTTTTATGCATAAATATGTTATATGTCTTATATATCCATAATTGTTCATTTTACGTATAACATACTGTTATATTATCTTCATTATTTTATTCTTAATGGAATAATTATATACAAATTTAAAGTATAATAACGAATTTATAATTAATTTCATTTGAATATTAAATCAATAATCTTGCCATCATTTTGTCTAAGTAACTTGTAGGAAATATTTATTATCTTCTTGAATTATTATTTATTTGTACGTCGTATACTGTATTAAAAGATAATTTTCGAGTCATTGATCTGAGTATCCGAAAATTTGAACTCAAGCTAGGCAAACATACAAATCAATTGTGAAGGCCGCTAAATTAGGTTTCCTATTCAGATTTTTTGCTTAATCGGAATTTTAGGGCGCGTAGCTTAATTTTAATATCTAATACCATCAGACTTTTAGGTTCGTATACGGCTTACTTTCGAACTCAGACTCACTCATTAAACAGATAATTTAATCATTATTTTTGGACTGTCAGTGCGAGTAGAAATTTTATAAGTATTATTTTTGTATTTAAAGGTCCCTCTGTTCGCATTACTTTTTAAGGAATACTAACAAGATCTCTCAAAATCTTGTATTTTTCCACGCGCACTAATAAATCTATTTGACTTTCCAGAAATTGTCTTTTATTTGAGAGAACATAGGAATTGGTCATACTTTAGTTCCTCTCTCTCCATCGCGAATCTCATCATTTTTGAATAGTTTGAATTGTAACGATAATGTTTGGGCTAAACGATTTTTAAGAGAAGCGAAACATTTAGTCCCAAATAATTTTACAGCAATAGAAAAAAGGGTGCGTATTTTTTATTTTGCAAAGGGATGGCAACTCCTTAATCAGGAGAATTACCGGATTGACAAACTTGGTATCCACTCCAAACAAACTTTCAATTCGGGCACCTGAACTTTGTTTGGTAAAGGTCTGCTGGGTTCTGGAGGGGGGACCTGCTATGTGCCTTCCTTTACTACTAAATAAAAAAGAAAATTGCTAAAGCTCACCGGCAGTGATGGTCACCGTACCAGCATTATGATGTACGTTCGACCAGAATTAAAAATCTTATAAAATACTGGCCGGCATAACATCATAATTTCACCACCGGATGTTTAGCAATACCAAGTTGTTGCGCACTGCTAGTAATCTTCTTTCTCACAACAGGTAAACCAAGACCGTTCACTTTATGAAAAGAATAGGACTTCCGGAAAATGTAAGAATAAACTAAGTTTCACATGTATTATACCGAAGTTTAGTTAAATCATATTTATTAAATATTTATGATAATTTAAACCACTTAATAAAATTTTTTGTATTTAATAAATCTTAAAAAAATGTAAATATTTAGTAAATATGTTCTTTAAACTCGGTAAATATGTTTTATGTATAGTAACGATTTTTTGAACAGATGCGTGATGATATTAATCTGCGGTCGTTTTAATGCGCAGTAACTGCGTGTAGACTAATGCTTTACCAGATCGTATCAAAATTTTAGTTAATAGTTATACTATTTTGTTACTATTTTGTTACTAAAGTATGCGTTCCAGCAAAGAACTCTTATAAATGCTTCTGAAACCTCCCAGTTCGCTATTCTAAACAGAAGAAATGGAGTAAAAAAAGTTCCACGTCGCCAATCGAATATTCATTTATTTTTCAAAAATAAGAATGTTGGTGTGATAAATATCGATGATGATAGAAATAAAATAACAAGCAAGTGACGATTCGTCATTTTACGTAATAGTCAAAAAGTTAGCAACTCTACTAGAGAAGCGAAGTAGAATTAAACAAATCTTTGGATTTATGAGACGGTAATAATCAAGGAAGCTGGTGATGCGAATGAAAATTATCTTTCATATTTTAAAAGATTTTATTTTTTAGGATATTAAAGGCATTAAAATTTCTTAGATAATATGAAAGTTTTCTTTTGATTAAATTTTACTTATAATTTTTACGAGAGGAAATAAAGAGGTTTTCATTTATTAAATGAAGTCGAATGTTTTTCCTTATGGTGTCCTAAAGATTAGAGATGGAGAAGGAAGGTTTCTTTTTAAAATTTATTAAATGAAGTAGATTAGAGACGGAAATATTTACATGGGTGTAGTTTTATAACTTCTTGATAGTACTTGGTATATATCAATTATGCGATATTGATAATGGAATAATTTCAATAGCTGATAGTAAAATAATAAATTACGCATCACATCTGATGAAGTTGGTTATTGAAATATATATTATAAAGACGATGTACGATCAAGTGATGAAGAAATAGATGAAAATTTAACATTCAACACGACTGCTTTCATGGATGTCACCACGTTAATACTAGAGATAAAATAAGTGTAAAAAATAATGATCAAAATTTGTCATGAATTTTTCACCATCAATTATATTCAAGCTAATATCAAAAAAAAAAAGAGTTAATCAAAATTAATAAAAACGAAGAAAACCTCGTTAATTAATGAAATAGAAATTAGCAATATTAATAATACATTAGGTAATGGGCATTATTTACTTAGGTTTTTATTTACGTCATGATAATAAAAGAAAGATATATACAGACTATAGTTAACAAAGGATGCAAATTAATGAGATGAAAAAAATTAAATGATAAACAAATAATTACTGTCTAGAATATGGCTACTCAGGAATATTATGAACAACCGCTTGATATCATTCTCCTTCATTTCTATCTTTCAACTCCACGACACAGGATACCAACGAACAGGAACCAACGATGTCATCCAATCGTTCTTGTTGTAGCGCTGCTGACATATTTCGTTCATCTCCAGTTTGACCTGAAATATTCATTTTTAAATTCAGTTATTAATAAGATTCTTAAATATTTAATTATCGCTCGCTCTTATAAACTCGGTAACGGTACATTATTATTTATTCCTTTCTCGATTTATTAAGTTAAAAGATGAACTTATTACGACATAAATCAAGAACATTTTATCCAATAAAATTAAAAATGAGTACTTGGTTTACATTATGATATTTATCAATAAATTAAACATACCTAGAAATTATCTGCTTTTTTGCTGTATTCTGAAATCTTCTTAACCGACGCTATAACCTTTTCATGATTAAATTCAGTTACATCAATCTACAAGAAAAAAGATCAAAATTTATTTTTATAATTACTTTTTAATATGGTGGTTGACCTTTCCTTTTCTTGAAAAAAATCATGAAATCCTACGGATTATAATGTATCTCTATATTTAACAAAAAATTTTTGGGGTGTAATAAATGAGTAAGAAATTTTTTTATCATGGCGTATGATCTGCTGTGTCCATTGTTCCTAATGTTGGATTCAACATATCAAACACGTGATGTGGTTAACATATAGAAAATTATGTAGTATCTTTGTAGTAATCGCTGCTGAAACTTTATTTACTCCGAATAAACATAAAATAAAAAAATAAAATCATAGAATTTATTTTATATTAACGTTGTGGCTATTTAAATTGATGAATAAAGACTATAATACAAAATACTTTAAAATGATTGAAACGATTTATACAAATTGGGACTCAACGATACGCAATCAATTATACAATGCATAATTTGTAATACGCGTACTGATAGAATACAAATTTGGATTCAACATGATTATATTTTTGGTAAAAATTTACATTATATCTATACAATCCTCCAATCAAATATATTTTATATCAAAATAAAGGAGATTATTATTTTAGATCAGGAACTACTTAATTTGTTCTAAGGAAATTTTTATTATAATCAAATCAGGGAGTTTATAGAGGTCATTTTAAAACAAGATTTATTGATTATGCATGTTATAACGTAATAAATTAAATAAATTAGTAAGATAATTTTTAATTTTTTTTCTCAGAAAAATGCAGTTACATCAACTATGTCCCAATTTGTTTGAAAATACAGGATTTCAAAAAGTTAAATTAATAATTTTGTAAAACCTTTTGAAACACCAAACTTTGTGATTCATTCTTTGTGTTTTTTGTTAAATTTTTTTTTCCTCCAGAACTCCGAAAATGTAAGTTCATATTTCTCATTAAATATTAATATAGGTTAAACGCATTATTATTTCTCATGCCTCGAATCAACAATTGCATCATTTGATGTTAGAAAATATTTCTTTTAGAATCTTCTAAAATTTAAGAGAAATGATTGGTTCTTTAAATAAAGAAACGTTATTTTTATCGATCAGAAGTTTTCAACATAGATTATTCTGCGGATTTCAGGATTTCCAGATGACTTTTTTTATTAAACTGTTATTCTATATTAATAAATTCTTTAATAAAGAATTAGGTAAATTAACTATATGCATAAAGTCATATTTAATTTGATAAAAAAAATTTTAATAAGTGAAAAAAACTTATGGACTTACTAAGTATCAGTTGGCCTGTTCCCCAGTCCTCCTTTTTTGTATATACTGTATAATTTATATTATCGATAAAAGTGTCCATTGTTTAAAAAATTTATATACCGCAGTTGGATTTTCAACCTATTAAAATTTAATTCAAAACAAAGTATTTTGATCAAACATAATTATACAGTATATGTTTATCAAATAAATCAGTCATGAATGTCTGCATTTAATTTAATTTTCCAATAAATTCGTAGTACGAAAATCAAAAAAAAAAAAAAAATTACATATAAATACGGTATCAACCAATTATTGAAAAAGCATTTTATAAAATTTTTTATTTTAATTTCTTTATTATTTTTTGTTTTATTAATTACAAAAGAAAATGATGAAAGATATTAAAGAAGCCATAAATTATCAAGAATTTTTAAAAGTTACGAAAAATCCACCACGTAAGTTAAACATGGAGCTTGATAAATTATTACAAGATAGATATAATAATAATTCATATACCTTATATCGACGAAATGAATTGGTGTTGCATAAAAGTAAGGACTGCAATGGTAAAATTAAAAATATATTAGATAAAAAGTGGAAAGAAGAACCCGAAAAAGTAAAAGAGTTTTTTAAAATTTTAGCGGTTGAGGGAAATCGCAGATTCAAACAATCACGATTGCTACCTTCACCACAACCGTCACCACAACCACAATCACTACCGCAACCGCAATCCCAACCACAATCACCAAATAAGAAATTACCTTTACTATTACCACGACCACCATTTCCTCAACCACGTATTTATTACCAACCACGATCGTATGAATATTATTCGCACCGATCACAACAACTACCACTACACTATGAACAATGCATGCCAGCAGTAATACTACCTCTATATCAACCACAATTGCAACCGCAGCAGCAACCGCAATCATCACCATCACTGCAACTACAACCATCATCGCCTCAACCATATGCGAATTACCAACCCATATCATTTAAAGATAATCAACCACAACAATCACTATCGCCACCACAATTGCAGTCAGATCACTCAGATGAATATTGGAAAATGCATCAACTATCAGATGAGTTTTATTCATACCGATCACAGCAACTACCACTACACTATTATGAACAAAGCATACCAGCAGTAACACTACCTCTATATCAACCACAATTGCAACCACAGCCGCAACCACAATTATCAACAACATCGCCACCAGAACCATCATTACCTCAACTATATGCAAATTACCAGCCCATATCATATGAAGACAATCAACCACAACCATTACTATTGCCATCACAATTGCAAACAGATGAATCCTGCTGGCAAATGTACCAATTCCCAGATGAATTTTACTACCTACCACCTCTACCGCTACAGCAACCAGAGCCACTGCCAGATGATGAACAATACGAACAACCACAATCACCACCATATGAGGTATATTTAAATGATTTTGATTAATACACCCTCCAGTCATTTCAAGCAATAAATATATGGAAAATTAATCGTTATTACCGTTACAATCTTTCCTTTGTAATTTTGTTATTTTTTATCTGGTATGTCATAATTATATGGTTTATCATTACTTCAATTTTTTGTTATTTATGTATTATGTATCATGTTTCATTTCTTTTATCTTCTTAGGGATTATTGTATTTTTGATTTCTTAGTTTTCGTTCTTAGTTAGATTGAGTAAATTTTTCATGCTCTAGGTTATTTATTTAATTTTTATTTAGTTGAAATGTATGTAAATACAGTATGTTTACTTGTTTGAAAAAACCTTAGTTTATTATTTAAAGTAATTTTGTATTTTTAATAACAATGTTTTCAAGTAGGAACCTAATACCGAATTATGTCGTATCGCTTTATATTATTTGGTGTCTTTTTCTTCTTTAATTTCACTTTTTGAACACAAAATTTCATAACTAAAACTTTTGGAACATCATTTTTCAAATGGTCACGTTAACAAAATAAAAATAATTTTTACTACATTATTTTAATTTGAAGGAAAAAAATGTTCTTTCAATTTATCCAATTAGTTTTCTTTACTATTTAAGTTTAATCTTTGTCGATATTTAGGGATCAAATCCTAAATATTGTTCTATGCTAATATTATATTTTGTCTCCTGACAATTATTAATAGCATAATTAGGGCAAGAAAAGACATTATTTGAGGCAAATATGAAGTGTTATTGGACGTGGACGACGAGTACTGTGACGGATATGTGATGAGATAACTATTAATCAGATAATTTTAAGGAATGAATGTATTTTTATTCTTATTTTGTAAAGTTGGGATTACAATAAGAATTTGAAAATAGTGGTAATATACTTCAATTATATAATTATATTAAGAGTTCACTATTTTGACTTATTTTGACTATAATCTCCACCTTTTGTTTTTCATTTAATGTTATACGACCCATCGTTCAAGAATGCCTATGCTAGAGACATTATTAAGATTATAGTGTGTGTTTTTGTAAGAGATGAAAATAAATTGTGGCATGTTAAGATTAAAGTGAGGAATACTAATAGGTATTAAAGAATGAATCAAGGAAGAATTATAAGAATGAATTTTTGTATGAATACGCATATTTAATTTTTTGACATTTCTCCAGTAATTTTCTGACCCTTTTTATTAAGAAATAAAATGATTTAGAATTTTTATTAATAGATTGAATGACATTATTATTTATCAGAAGTCGGGATTTCAAATACAACATACGCGTAATTGTCTTGAAAAAAATGTATATCACATATAATTATATCAAATGCATTTGAAAGAAAGAAGATTAAATCATGTTTTTCCTTTTAAATAAATACGTCATTGCTTTATAATTAATTTTTATTTAAATTAGAAACATAACAATAAAATTTATTTTCAATATATGTCAGTTTGCTTTTGTTCTTAACGAAGAATTTCGGATTAAAATTCCGAATGCGGGTCACGGAAGGGGTCACATTAGCTAATTAATATTCCAAAAATGTAAATAAAAAAAAAAAATGCAAAAAGATGCGCGATAAAGTACGACTTATTTTCTCTCCTTTTTTTTAAAAAAAAAACAAAAATAAAATCTAAATAATTTGGTTCGTTGGTACGTGATATTTACTATTTTACTCATTAGAAATACCGATTTTACTCCAACAGTCCAACTGCAATAATTGCAAAATATCTTAATTCCTTAAATATACAACCAGAAGATATATTTTGGCCTTCACACATCACAACCAGAGATTATATTAGAATTATAACGACGCTGGAAAAATTCAAACTAATTATCAACACAAAATTAGATTATGAAATCGGTCATTATCAGTTATCAAAAGAAAAAGATAGAAAAATTTATTCACCGACGAGAAAATGATCAAACAACCAACGAAGAATGTTAATCTCATTATTAGATAGAAAACCAGAAAAAATTAATTAGATAAATTAATTTTCAAGACGAAAATAATAACTTTTACCACAGATGCTAGTGAAATAGAAAAGATAGCTATTGACCATTATCAAAATATAGGAGGCGTTACACCTTCACCTCTGGCATATGATCCAACAATCTCACTTCGTCACCCTTGGGTCTAACATCTACCAACCAAAGTCTAACATACCATCTAACACTGGTACCGACCTTTCTAAACTAATTACACAAAATGATATCAAGGAATTTCCAACAAACAAAGCTGCTGGTCCTAACAATGCAAGATCACGTACGAAATTATTAAACAATTGCCGTTACAAATTCTAGAAATACTATTATCCTTATATAACTTCATCTTGATAAATGAAGTAATACCTGAAAAATTTAAAACTGCTTTTTTATATACTAACCCTAAACCGACACATAAACCATACACGACCTATCATACTCCTGGATTGTTTTAGAAAACTCTTAGTGAAAATCATTAACACATGACTTAATTTTCACTTTTATAGTACTAACAACATTTTAGAACACAATAATCAAGCAGGTATTAAAGGCGCTTCATGCAGCGAAATTATCTTACATATACAATCTATAATCAAACATCAACGATACACCAACCAACGTCTCTACCTTTTATTACAAGACCTTAGTAAAGCTTATGATCGGAATTTAGTAATAGAATAAATGAGATTAATGAGAAACTGGCAATATCAACAATTAAGGGTAAAGAAAATTGAAAGATTTAGATGAGACACAGGTCATAAATAGTAGTACTAATACTTTTTTTTTATTATATCAACATGATACTAATATCAATTATCTCAATAGGCTGATTCAAAACACGTGAACGAACTATGGAAAAGTCCAGAAATTTTAAAAAACGTATACGAAGAACCAAACAAAGAACCAGAAAAGGAAAACCGAAAAAATAAAAAAAGAAAAATACATAAAAGTTTCGTGAGTATACAGTTAGGGATGCCAACGGTCGGTTCGGTTCGGTTTCGGTTTTAAAACTGCGGTTTTCAGCTGAAACCGAACCGACCGCAAAACCGACCGATAAAACCGAATTGCAAAACCGATCGCAAAACTACTGCAAAATTGAATGGTCTAATGTTAGAAAGTGTTAATTATAATTTTATTTGATATATTCTTTAAAATTAT
>QZLH01000016.1:105008-118179 GCA_003833135.1 Oehlia diaphana
ATTTCCGGGGAGCCAAAATTTCCTTTTTTTGGAAATTTGTGTAACTTCACGTGACTCCGACGCAAATGGGATTCGGTTTAGATTCGATTAATCGAAATCGAAAATCGAATCGTCAAATCGAATCTTAGATTCGATTAATCGAATCTTTAATCGATTCTCAAGATTCGATTTTCGATTGAATCGATTCCAATCCCTAGCTTGTACTCTATCTTCTCTTCTGCACGATAATCCTTGACTTCCTCAGGAGTAAGAATATACTGATTGGTTTTTAATAAATTTTATATCGTTAGATTCGTCTTGATGAGAGTAATCCAATGATAGTAAAATCATGTTTTTCATCATTAATATTGATTGAGTTATGTAAAATGTATTTTTATTATTCTTATATTTCTCGTGCAAGTATTTAATTTACAATAAAATATTTGGTATACGGATAAATATAAGAGCTATTGTTATAATTAATGACAGATATTTTTATTGATTAGAGTACTTAATTTTAGGTAATTTATAAATGATTTTCTATTTTGATTAATAAAAGAACTAAATATTTAACAGAAAATGAAATAGATAAGTAGGGTTTCGTGAAACCAGTAGCGTTTGGCTTTAATCAAATTGATTAAAATTGTTTTGTATGTGTCCATTAATTAATTAATTTTGTTTACGTGCGAAGTGCAGTGCACGGGAGTTTGGTAGAAAGTGACTTGGTATTTAACATTTAACATAAGTCGGTGGCTTAATGTTTAACAAATTGGCTTTGTATTTAACAAAAAAAAATGCTTAGTATTTAGTTAAAAATGGCTTGGTATTACTTGGTATTACTTGGTTTCTAATTTTTTAAATTTAAATTTAAATTATTAATATATATCACAATATAAGATGTAATATCTTTAACCCAATAATTAATAAATTATATATTAAAATATTATTATATTATAATGATAATAGAATAATACTTACAAATAATTAAATATACAAAAAAAAATTATAAAAATATATATTACCTTTTAAAGAAAATGTTAAAATATTATATTTGGAAAATTTATATTGAAAAAAATCATGTAGTTCATAAATATATATTTAAATGATGGGACGGTAAGTATAACCATAGTAGTCTTTAATCAAAAATAATAATAAGTCGCTAATAATTAACTTAATATTTCTTACAAGGTCTGAAAAGTAAATAAATGATGGTGATTGGTCACCTTTAACTTTTATCAATAGTAGATATTGAATAAGAATCAAATAGCAGAATCGTCGCACAAACTAATGAAATAGTAAAATACCTTAAAATGTTTGAAACTATTACAAATTTTGGTCTGATTGACTTGGTAAAGAATTAACGTTCATGGCGAAAATTTTTGATAATTTCTTTTTTAATATAGTTCTTTAATAAAGACTAATAAATATTATATAAAAAAAGAACTAATTGTAAATAATCTTAGTAGTAAAATTATAAATCTTTTCGCGCTTTAAATTGAAGTTATATACAGTATATTATATACAAGTCCATAAAAAAGTTATACTTTAATTCGCTATACTACCTTATAAAACAAATTACAGAATCCACTTTCTACTGACTCAGTTGTTGCAGTTGATGTTTCAAGATATGATGCTGGTTGTAAAAAATAAGAAATATAATTAGTAATATAACATGTTTCTTACATTTTGGGTCTTGTTATTATTAAAATCATATCCAATTTCGATCATCAATGGACCATTAAATATTCAATATATATATATATATATATACAGTATATATATTGAACCTTTCGATACCAATAGGATGCAGTCCATATACCATTTATGTAAACATCAATTCTTTTTTCAGTATCAGAAAATGGGTAAATTATATGTACCATTTGTTTAACAAAAGTCCGTCCCTAACTGCATCAATTTCTACATTATCATTCTAGCCGCCCGTGAAGTGGGATGTAATCTGGAATTGTTTGCATGTAAAAAGAGTCCATAAGATTTCCTGGTGGCTCGGTACCACCTAAATGTACATGTATTTCAAGTGTAGTCAATTTAGACCTAATTTTAAGAGTAATATAGTATATATCAAACAATAAACACTTCTATCTTTACGAAAACACGGGCCAACTGACATGATAACTTCTAGGCCTTATTTGTAGTGACACTGACAACTTATCATCCACCTCGGGTAATTTAGCATGTTCTACTGTAATACCTTCTCCGTTTAACATAATAAAGTCTAAAATTATCTCACAGAATTCATTAAGAAAAATTACCTCATTTTCTTGATAATAAGCGAGTAACAAACTACTTGATTACTTTTAATATTAATATGTTTCATTTTACAATGAAAAAAACAAAAAGCTCTATTCATTTCTTCCAAATTAATAATTAGTATATTTATTCAAGAAATTAAAGGAATCGAAATTTTTTTTAATTCTTGTTACTTTAAATAATTTTTTTCACTGAACAGCTTCTAATTTTTCCAAATTTTGCAAATTTTGAAGTATTTAACCATGTTGAATTTATTTGAACCTTACTTAACTCCTTTTTATTATGTTAAATATATTTATAATTCATACTTCTATAAGATTTGTAAGAATATAAAAAGAAAAAAATTTGTTTATACTGCTGAAAAAATAGTCATGGCCGAAAAAACTGAAAAAAATAGAAAGATCAGAAAGACTAAAAAGATTAAGAATACCAAAAAGCATTCTATAAACTGCCATTGAATATAATGGGAATAATGAGAATAATCAATTCGAATTTCATATACTTTTGTGCACAAAAAGTAAAAAAAATAAAAAATAAAATTATATGATTGTGCAGTTAAAAGAATTATTTTTTTCGCTCCTAATTTTAAATTTTAGTTATACGTTAGTAACTGATATTAATACTGATAGTTGGATGATTATTTATCAACTTTCTTATATTATATGCATAAGTGATGACTTATTTGTAAAAAATTACTGGGATATAGAGAAACTGTGTAATTAGAAATGAAAATAATCCAAAATAAAATCCTATTTTTATTTATATTTATATTATATATGATTAAAGATATTAATCATATTATAACAATTATTATTATTATACTGTAAGAAAGCTATAAATTTATATTTTACTCTTGATTGCTTTTATGACATGATAAAATTTATTGAATCTTCTTTTTGGTTACTAATTACTATCTTTCCTTCTATCTTATTATTTGTTGAAAATAAATAATTTATTTACAATCAATTAATAAATAATTAATAATCTTAATTCTTATTGACTAAAGAGCTGTTTGGATATGATATACTATATTACCTTACAAAAAGTTTCTGGAAAAAACTTCAACTAATAAGTCACCATGATATTTCTTCCTCTTCATTTTCTTTTCCTTCTCTTGTTTCTTTTTCCACAGCTCTCAATGTGTCTAGGTATCATGACAAGAGATAACAGATGTGTGCTCTGGGTATCTAGGCATCATGACAATAGATAACAGTGTCAATACTTCTAGTTTTTACTCCAGAAAAACTCTGATCAATTTCTAAAGAATTTTTTATTAATTGTTTTTGTGAAAATCAAATGTTTGAAGTATTCTAAATTTATTATAATGAAAGGATTCTGGCGTGAAAAAAAATTCTGTATAGTAAGTTCTTTTAATGCATCAGCTTTCCTTAAATTTAGTTAATCCTGAGATATCTACTTCACAATCCTATATTGCTACTACTATATTTCTCCCATCATTTTTTCAATTATTAATGTTGTTGTTGCTTATTCATAAAATAACAACTAACAATTTTTTTTAAGAGTAGATTTACCCTGAACAAGTAATAAATTCACTTAATATTGAATATAGACCATTGTTAGGAATTTGCTATTATCATCATATACAACTTGTATTTTAAAATTTACTTTTCCTTTGTTAGTAAAGTTGAAATTATTATTATATTCTGATACATTAATTCCAAATGCACAATCATTGTCATCTTGTTTAGGCTTAGAAGAAACTTTTCCAACATGGTTAATTATTATTTGAATAAAGTATATTTATTCAGTAGTCTCACATTCATCAATTGGCATTAATAATGTTCAAATGATGTATAAATAGTTTTAATTAAGATCTTTTAATTTTGTCTAATAATCAACGCTTGGGCATTCCATAATTTTTCTTGTTCAACAGCCCAAAGTTGGTAATGTCCTTGTACTTGAGCTACTTTAAAGATCCCAAATTCATTCAAGTTCGCAATTTCTTCTTATTCTTTTTAACCTTCATAAGATTCTCTATTGAAAAATACAAATGGAGATTTATGGTCACTCCATCTAAGTGAATAAGGTTGATCATTTCTTGGTCTATTCATTTTTTGGTTATTAGTTGTCCTATACTGAATCTAATTATTGAAATAAAAGTTGCATATTTCTTCCATTTGGAAATTATAAATAAAGGAAATTTATTTGTCATGATCATGAATCCCATTTTTGTTATTAAATCAGCTTTAATCTTTTAAAAATTGATTTTGTTTGCACACTCAATACACTATGGGTATGGCTAGATAACTTCTATTACTTGTATTAATAATTAACAGAAGTTGAAAAAATATTCTAAAATAATTATAAAAAATATTATTGTTACCTGCCTATATAAAATGCAGGAACTACATAATTATTAATGTTATTATCTAACATAATAGTTTGTCAACTTCTATTATTCGTATTAATGATTAATAAAAGTTGAAAAAAAATAATAAAAAAAATGGAACCACATAAATATTAATATTAAATATTATAAATGTGGATATATTTTCAATTTTTTAAAATTACAGTAACAAAAAAGGGAGAAGATAAATTATGTCATTTAATAAAATAATTATATAAAATATAATTGTTACCTGCTTATATAAAATACAGGAACCACATAATTATTAAAGTTATTACTAGTATCTAGTAATTTGTTAACTTCAAGTTGAAAGTATTTTAAAATAATTATAAAAAAAGTGGACCACATAAATATTAATATAAATATTATCAAAAAAATGTAGGTTCGATTTCACTTTTTAAATTATGAGAGAATTATGTCATTTAAAATAATTATAAAAAGAATATTATTGTTATCTGCCTATATAAAATGCAGGAACCACATAAATATTAATGCTATTATCTAGCATAATGTTTCGTTGACTTCTATCACTTGTATTAATGATTACTAGAAGTTGAAAAAATATTTAAAAATAATTATATGAAAAATGGAACCACATAAATAATAATATTAATATTATCAAAAAAAATGTAAGTTCAATTTTCAATTTTTAAAATATGGGAGTCGGAGAGTGACAAAAAAGGAGAAGTTAAATTATGTAATTTAAAATAATTATAAAAAAAATTATTATCGTTACCTGCCTATATAAAATGCAGGAACCACATAAATATATATTAATATTAATATTATCAAAAAAATGTAATTAAAATTACAGGAGTAACAAAAAAGGGAGAAGTGACATCCCAAAATGGCAGGACTGCAGAATGCTGGTAGTTGGCTCTGCTGCAGCCATTTGTTATTTTTGTCATTAGTTTATAAATAATTTATGTGAAAAGAAATTTGTGACTTTTCAAAGAGGTTATTTTAAAAATATAGAAAAATTAATAATAATAATATAAATTTTTCTTAATGTTAAATAATAATGATATTAATAATAAAACTATTTTAAAATATATAAAATAATTAAAAACTTTTTCCTGAAGAAAGTATTAGGCCATATTTCATCAAAATTGTGATGCTAAAGTAACTTCTATAAATATGTTATATTAAATTATTTGGACATAAGCAATATGTCCAGTTTTCTTATGTCTTTCTAATTAATAAACTCTGAGAAATTTTTTTGTCATATTCAAAAATCTCTATTATATAAACAATTCGATTTTCTAATTAAAAAAGTTAATTTTTTTTAATAATGAATAAGAATATTTTGCATTAATTAAATAGTATTTTAAATTTTGTAAGAAAGTAAATTATACTTTTAATTGAAAAGCAAAGTTTATACTTTGCCTCGTATATATGAAAAAAAATGATAAATTAATTATAATATGATTAAATTATATAGAAAAAAATAAAAGAGAATTTGCTTGATATAATCATTGAATGTTAAATTATTTCAGAAGCTTATTCCCTTGATAATCTTATAAATCTCATATAATAATATGATTTATGAATGTTGAAATCTTATATGAATTATGAATATAAATTTGAAATTATCATAAATATAAAAATATTCTGCATAAATAATTCTAATAAAATTATTATATTATTCCAAAAATGAATAACCCATTTCGAAATGGCAAAACTTTGAATTCGCCAATACAACATTTGTAAATAAAGAGTAAAGGGATTCACATTTGATGTGTTCATTGAATGCCAAATTAATGAGTTTGAGAAGTATTATGTATAAACATGTTTTTGAGCTTAATTATGTGTAATTATCTTTATGTTTGTTGTTTAATATAGAATTAATAACTTCTCTTTTCAATAAATTCTTATTGAGAATGCTTTATTATAGTATCTTATGTAATGATGAAGATGTTGTATTTGTGATATTTGCGGCACCACTTTAGCATTGGCATTCGATATGATGAATAAGCTATATTTGCTTTGTTATTAACTAAGTTCCTTATTTTAGTGTTTTTTTTAAAAAGTTTTTTTCTTTAAAATACTATCCAGAATACTTTGCATTCTTTTTTATTTTTATACTATATAATACATGATCAATAATAGGATATGGATTTAAGTAACCAATATGTTTTGATATATATATTAGAGTTGAACTCTCTATCAAAGATGACATGCATTGTACTTTTTCTCCATGTCATGCCAGGACATTTTTTGTACAATTCCTGATATTATAAATGAATAAGTATGATTTGATTCTCTGAATAAACTTTCTATTATTTTTTCTTCAACTTCTATTACTATTTCCTGATAGTTTGATAAAGATCAGAAAATTGAAATCCAGCTTGCACTAGTACTTCAAAACTAGAGATATTTGTAACTTTCTAGAATGAAACCTTGTGATGATAGTAAGATTGGGATTGATAATGAGCAGCAAGTTTCTTGGCTTATTTTCAAAAGAAAATTCCAAATATCAAAATAAAAAACTATTAATTTGTAATTAGCCAGTTATTTAGATTTAAAGTATATTAAAACTTTACAGCATAATTAATTTTACATAATGTATAACTTAAAACGAAAGCATTTATTATGACTATAATTTTATTAGAATACACTTAAGAGTGGTTGTTAAGCCCTCTTATAAAATATTTTTCATGTGTTCGAGTTTTTCAGAATAAAAACTAGAAAAATGATCATTTATCAGATATATTCCAATTAAAATTAAAGCTAGATAATTATAAGTAATTATGATACTAGTAGTTATTATTGTAAAGGTATTTATGGAATTATGTGTAATTCATTTATACTACACTGTTGACATACAGCCTCTCATGATACTGCCACGCCTGATTCTGCCAATATTCCATTTCTGAGGTTTGTACCCATGATTCTATTGATACTGACTATTATATTTGTAGGTGGTACTTGTTTTACTTTAAATGCTGTTGCATTTGCTGATAAGCTAATTGATGTTTCTACTTCTGTTAAAGCATACTAATCTATGGTAATTATAAACTCTAGTTAAGGATAATTATATTTAATAACAATAATAACTTGACTAATAAGATGCTTTGATATTATTTTAGATTGTTTGATATTTTGACTGGTTATAGGATTATTTGATATATTTGATATCTTTTTAGAGAACAAAAAAGGGGATAAGGAAAAGGGGGAAGGAAAAGGGGGAAGGAAAAAGGGAAAAGAAAAAACCATTAATTTATCACAAATTCTTAACCTATTTATATTTAATTTTTAACACATGAAGCTTACCTGTTTTTAAGTAACACTTGGATGAAATTTCAAGTTTAAAGCAAGATTTCAGTTTTTGCTAACTCCATTGACCATTACAGCCACAAAATAAACATGAGTGTTAATTAAGGCTTAAAATATAGGCTTAATATTTACATTGATAATCTGAATCTTATCCAATACATACATTATATGTGATAACAGACTATTCTACACCAATTAACTTTAAAGTACCTATCACTACATAGTATTTGGTCAAAATTTGTATAAAGAGAATTATAGAAAAAGACAAGCAATTAATATGTTATTAACCAATGATACCACTTTTATTAGCAAATTCTAAGTATATGTATATATATAACTAATGAGAAAATTTATTTTCTATGTTTATTATAAGTGGATTGACAAATTAAATTGCATTCTTGATATCATATATATTCAATAAATAAGTTACAATCTAATTACAATGCTTCAATTTCTTAATAATAAATTTGTAAGTTATTTTCATTGATTAAACCTGACATATTTTGGAGTAGTAATTAATAGACTGTCTTTAAAAATAAAATTAATTTTCTCATAAATTATACCATTAACTAAAGAGACAATAGAATTATACTCCAAAGGTCTTATACTAAAATTGAGTTTTAAATTTGCAATTTGACCATTATTACACTTTATAATATGGGGACGCGGCTAGAAAAAGCCGGGGTTCGGCCGATAACGTGTTTTCGAGAAAATCGAGGTTTAAATTACGTAATCAAATTTGACGATCATTGCGAAAAAAAATTGTTTTTTTTTGAAAACGGTCTTAATAACTATGGTCGAAATTTCACAGGAATTTAATTGAAAACCTTAGACTTCATTACATTAGATTTATTTAATTTAAATCATTAAATTTTATAATGCATATTTCAATAAAAGTTAATGATATATTTTTTAAAAAGCTTTATTTACCCGAGATTTCAACTTTCGAAATATAAAAAAAATAATAAAAATGCAATGGCCACCCAACAGCAGTAAGTAGACAAAAAATAAGCTCATTTTATTTAGTAATATCGCAAAGTTTTGAACCTATTTACAATAAATTTAGTCTAACTTATTACTGTTCGTTTGGCTTAGGACAAGTAATATTGCGAAACGGTAAATCAACATAAGGTGCGATCTCCTTATATAATTCCTCTTGTCTTTTCAAAGAAAGTGGCCTAGTGTTAATTATAGAAGGTTGGATATTGAAATTAAAGGAAAAATTACGAACTGTAGTCTCTTTATAACTATCTTCAAGTCTATCCTTATAGAAAACAACCCCGGGACGCTGTGAAGTAAAATAAAAGTGATGATATTTTTGAATATTAGGAATTTTTTTGAACTTTTGAAAATAATCTTTAAAATTATAATACTGAAACCCTTCTCCATTTAGGTAGCGTTGAGAAGTATTAAGATGAACTGTAGTAGAATTATTGACAATGGAAACCACATCATCCACAGTATTGATTTTACTTTTCCGATAAAAAATCTTAATTAGGCCAAAACAACTGTCACAAATAAACTTGGTATGACCTGGTATCATAAAATTCATCTCAACTTCTTCATACATGCCACGATCAATTAGCCAAGAATAAAAAAATAAAAAGTAATTATTCTTATTTTGGCCTACACAGTTGTCACATGTGATTATTAATTTTCTTTCTCCATGATTATATTTCTGGATAGCATGCCAAACCAGACTAATTGTACAATTTACTCCCTTCCCCAGTTTACCATCATCAGGCATTTCACCTTCATCAATAACATAATTTGTTTGTTCTGTGTGAGGGAAGTTTCCAGTATTACAAACTCCAAACAAATGAACTTTTCGAGGACTTTTAAAAAATAATGTTCCTACTTGTTGTGGAGAGTAAGGAACATGGACATTCTGGGCCCAATCGTATGTAATGTGAGCACTCCCTTCAAAACTTTTAAATGATATTTGAGTTTTAGTTTTATTTGGGTTTCTTTTTCCATCTTCAACTGCGCGCTTAATATTAGTATTATAACAATTACGTTCTTGTTTTGCACGATCCAAATGAGCCAAAAAATTCTCAGTGGCTGATATTTTCTTTTCATGTTCTGTAATATGTTGAATTTCTAATTTCATTGTTTCACATATTTCACATAAATCAGACTTCGGAGACATAAACTGGAGTGATGGCATTAAAGATTTCCAGGTCCTTCTAAAAGTTGTTTCTGATACAACACATTTTTCTTCTCCATGTTTTTCTTTATAAGCTTGAATATAATCGCGATATACTGATACATAACTACAATTTGTTGGAAGAAATACCACTGGCATGGTTATTTTATTAAGACTCCGCCCGGGTGAAGGTAAACCATGTATATCAGAGTAATTTTTCAGGAAGTTATGAATTTCACACGCTATATCATAATTTACTTCAACACGATTCTTATTATTTGGGATTTTGCCAGTATTACCATGTATACGTTCTTCAAGACCATATTCTCGTAGATGTTTTATTATATTATCTAAATATGTATGACCAACACCAACAAGTGCTTGGTATGTGCCACGACAAATAGGAGTGCTGTTGTTAAAACAATATTTGAAACGGAAAATTTTTCTATTATTGGCAGTTTTTTTTTTTGTATTTTCATCTTGTTGAAATGCTATTAATTGGCCTTTAATAACCATATCCCGTGCATTTTTATCTAAACCTTCAAATTCCATTCGACGTGCAAGAAACCTCTCATATCCAATTTTCTCAAAACACTTAGGGTTACATGTGCATTTTCCTTTATCAAAAAATTCTTTTATTTTTAATTTTATATCATCATAAACTTTATCTTCGATATAGCTATCAGAATTTTCCACAAACTCAAGGTTATTTATACGCATTTCATTAAAATTTTCTACAAGACTTTGAGTATCATCCTCAATATCGTCAAAATTAGAAATAACTTCATCATCCGATATACTTTTTTCATCAGAACTTGAATTGTTTTCAATAAAAAAAGTGTTATTCAGTTCTGCTAAAGCAGATAAAATATTATTATTTGCATTATCATTATCAAAGTTAATACCATATTCCATATAATTTATTAAAAATAAAAGTCAAAAAAATGCGTTTATTTTTAAAATAAAAGACTGCAAGAATTGTAAATATTTACGCCTTTTCTATTATTATATTATATATGGAAAAATTAATTTTCCAAATGGTTAGACTCATGAGCATATGATAATTAAAAAATCTCAAAATCACGTGATCGGTCCGAACCCCGGCTTTTTCTAGCCGCGTCCCCATATAATAACTATCATAATACAATATACACCTGAAGCTTGAATTTGTAATGTAAATCATTTATAGTACAAAAATCTTTCTTATTAATTCAAATTATGCATTAATAATTTTTATTTAACATTCTTATTCTTAAAAAGTTAAACTTTATTGGTAAAATCAATAAAAAACTGTTAAGTTGGAAAGAATAAATTGATTCAGCCCCTTTTTAATTCCATTCAATTGTGCAACATGAAATACATAATTAAATTAATTTGGTCGGCTAGCATGTCATGATTATCATGTGCTCAAATCATGAGATTTGTGGCTTATCCAATTCCGGGCTAAGTCAGATATTTTTTTTTTGACAAAATTTGTGGAGTTAAAATAACCAAGTGTTTTCACAAACAGTTCAAAAACAATAATAAGCCAATTCCTTATTATTTGTCAAATCACACTTGTGGCTGGTACTGTAAACACCAAATATTCTCCTATAGACGAGTGACGCAACTCTAAGATATTATGATTTGTTATTTAAATTTTAGTTTCTAAAAATTGATCAACTAAAACAATAGGATTAAAAATTCATATTTTCTTTTATCAGTATCATTATTTTCTGGATTTACAGCTTCTGCATTATCAAATCAAGATCAATGATATCTTATAATGCCAAAATACCGAATTAGTATGTGTTTGCATTTCTATTTCTCTTCATCAAAAGAGATAATATCACAAATAGTAGAAATACTTGCAATTTTTTTTAATTTTAATGTAATAATTCATTCTTAATATTTGTCAAATAAATAAGAATGAATTTTGACATACCTTCAAATTTTTTAACATCAGGACTTGTACGTATCTCCATCCATTTAGGTATGGAAAATTTTCGTTCACAACCTGACTTGTGAAGGAGTCATACCAAATAATGCTCATTATTTAAATCTTTTAGAACTTCACCAAAGTTCAAGTGTATCTATACTCATTTCATAAGGCAAATCATAAGGTTTTTAATTTTTGATCAACCCACCTGAATTGACTGAGAAGTTTTCTGCATTATTCTTCAGGATAACCTAAATTCTGCCAAAAAGTTGTAACAGCAATTTACAGCATTTCTGAATCATCAACACCTAAAGCTAAAAAGAATAATTTTAATAATATTTTTAAAATGATAATCAAACTTAAATATTTTACCTTTATAGTAAGTGAGGATGAAGAAATATAAAAGGTAAGCGGAATGTTGAAATTCAAGGTAATATAATTAAAAACTTGAATTGCTTTATACTTGTAAAGATTTGAAGTTGAAATATGGCAACTTCCAATTTAATCATTTGAACAAAACAAGCAGTTAGAACAGTTGATTTTGTTTGCTTTAAGAATATTTTAGAATTTGAAATAATATTATTATGTTCTAATAATATCTATTAATAATCAAGTTAGTTTTAATTGTTGTGATTATATAAAATATATAATTATAATATCTATTAAAAAATCCTACTCAGTCAAACACAGGACGACATAAAATTGAGTCTGTTGTTGTATATGATGAGCCCTATCTAGTTTTACACCATGTTTGTAATCCTTTGTTTAAATATTCAACCATCCAATGCTGGCTAATAAATTAAAAAGTAAAGTTCAATTATTAATAAGTTTCAAAAAAAAAAAATCCACATTTATAAATTCCTTTCTTAAAGTTAAATTATCCGCCGCACTTAATTCAGATTTAATTTTCGGTTAATACGTGTAACTTCCTAATTTAATAGCCACAACATAGTGCCACATATTCGGGTTCAGGTTCTTGAACATACAGTCAAACCTTTATATAACGATATGTCGGGACATATATGAAATTTTTAGGAAATATCGTTATATCAAAGTTATACCGATATTTATATGTTCTCACATATAGTGGGAAAATAAAATTTTATCGGTATATCAAGTTTTAAATAGTATATCGGTATATCGAATATCGGTATATCGAGGTTAGACTGTATTCCTGTCATTATCCGTGCTTTTAATAAAGAACAATTTCAGGAGG
>QZLH01000016.1:129119-161812 GCA_003833135.1 Oehlia diaphana
AAAAAAAAAAAGAAAGAAAAATAGAAATAATTAACTAAATTTGTTCGCATTGCCCATTTCTCTTTGATAAAATACTTCATTTAGATTAAGCTTTTTCCAAAAAAAAAAAAAAAAAATTATCTAAAAAAAGATAATAAATGGCTAATTTTGAAACGTCAACGTTCATTAAAATTCCTAAAAATACAACATATTCTTTCAAAAATTATTAATGCAATCAAATAAAAAATAAAATAAAGTTCTCATGATGTCTTTTGTGACGCCTTTTTTTGTAGTAGTTCATTGTAAAAAATGGAAATTTATGCAACAAAATTATTTGCATGTATTACAAATAATTTTACGCCATTAAAATTAAATATTTCATCATTTGATCAAAAAAAATATAAAATAAATATCATATTTTTTATAATAACGAAGCAAAAATAGTCTTATTAATAGCTATTTTGTTATCCTTTTACAGAAATTTATTGCCTATATAAGTTACATGCAATATGCACTCGAATTCTTTTCAGAAGTTTGGACAAACAAATAGAACCTCTTACCGTTCTTCGTTCAAAAACCAAAAAGGAAATATAATGCCGGCCAGAGCTCATGACTTAATTTCATAATTTTATAATTTCGCAGATCCTTTGGCCGGCTATGTACAATTATAATAAATGTGAGACATAGCATGTGATTCGCGATTATTAATATTAAGTTTAATGTTGTACATCGCCACGTGCCGGACAGACAGATTGAATAGAAGTATTAATATCTTGTATTACTATATGCCATTCATCGTAAATCGCTTTATTGTGCAATCCCTTATTAATGTGACATATGTGACATATAGAAATCAGTGAGCGGACTATATATCATTTATATGAATTTTGGAGTATTAATTCTTCTTTTAATATGAGAACATAAAACAAGTATTAAATTCATTTATTTCCTAATAGCTAGTAAATTTTGTATTCTTTATTTATGCACTTTGTTATATTAAAGTATTGGTTCATATATTTTTGATATAAAAAATTTTTTTTTCAAAAATTGGGTTATTCAAATTTGTCACATTGATTAATTTTTTTTAATACAGTATTTCATTTAGGTCAAAAAAAAAAAGCAATTTTCTAAATAAAGTTGACAGACAATCAAATTATATTTATTTTCTCTAAATGTAATGTTCATATTTTAAATAACAATATATTTTTTTTTTAATTTTTTTTTATTGGTAAACGTATTTCTTTATTAGTAAAATGTAGAAGAAAACAATTTATATGTTAAATACAAAAAATAAAATAACAATATATTTTAATGTATTGTACTTCATAAAAATAATTATTATCTATGTTCCGTGTGAAAATTTTTATATTTCCCTATCTCCTGCAGGAGAAAATGTTTCACTATATACTGTAAAACATATATAAATATTTGACGCAGCTGATGTAACTAACCCTTTTTATATAATTTTATACATTTTAATCATGCATGCATATCTTGCATATCACCATTATGATCGATACTATTTATTCTAAATCGGTTTTAGACCTATTTTTATTATATTGATAACGTATTTTAAAATTTATTATCTAAAAATGACGGACATTTGAAGAACCTATTTTTTAAAAAAAATAAAAAAATATGATGATATTATTAGAAAAAAAATCAAATTTAAAAAGAATAGATTTTCAAGATAAAGGGAAAATAAATGTCAAAAGAAATAAAAAGATTCTTATATTCGATTGAACCTAAAGTGAAATTTTAAAGCATATTTTAAAGTTATCAATATAACGTATTGAAAGTCGGAGTTCGGGCATATACATGCTAGCTTACAAATTTTATTCGTTAATAGAATACTAATTTGAAGGAGGCTTTGCTTGATTTCGGAGTCTCCGCGATTCTGTGCAGAATGTTTGATTGAAATATTTACATTCTTTGTTAACACAATAAAAATCCGTTTATAGAAAATTAAAAATAAATTATCCTAATTCTTGAAATAATAACTTAATTTAATTAAGGTTATTATTGATAAAAAAAGTATTACGCATATTATTAAACAATTCTCATGATCACAAATTGTGCATAATCAAAAAGGATCTTCGCTAGGGAAAAAAAAGCCTTTTTTAGATTTATTGTATTTCCATTTTATAAAAACTTTTCATCCACTCAAATGAAGTATTTTAATCAAGTCATAAAAGAAAAAAGAATCAGGTTTTTATTATAAGTTGTTCAGTATATAAATTATATTCACTTATTTATAGAATATCACAACATTATCACAACGTCACCAATATTGGGTATTGAAATAATGAATAATTACTAATACGGTGACTAAAGGCACAGCAGGGATTGGAATCGATTATCGAATCTTTGTAGATTCGATTTTTTGTTCCTTAAATAATCAATTTTAAGCTTTAATAATTAATTCTATGATCAGTAAATATAAAATTCTGAATTAAAATTGTAAAATCTATTAAGAAGTTATATATCGTTACTAATACCCAGCTCTAAAACATCGTTGCCGATCGTTGCCGATCATTTTGCCGATCATTTTGCCGATCATTTCGTCATTTTGAATTTTACTTTTTTGAAAATATTTTAAATCTACATTTATTTTTTTTGATGTAATGTTGAATTAATTTTTTGTTTGACCTTAATTTTCTCTTCAACAAATGAGATTCGATCCAATCCCTAAGGCACAGAACAATGAGTTACTATGTCATGATAAGAGCGGTGTTGCGCCTTCACGTGATCTAAATTTATGTCTAGTTTGAATAAAAGGTTTGGAATTTCATTTTTGTTAAGAAGAGAAATATACAAAATCAACATGAATTACTTATGAAATTTTAGAGTGTAAATAAAAAAGAATTTAATTACTTGGTTTTACATTTTAGTAATTTTGGATCAGAAAAACAATAAAAACTTGATCTATTTCTAATGTACCTATCTTATCCTAAACTCTCTTATCCTAAACTCTGCACAAATTTTCTCCTGCGATCCTTCAACCTCATACTATGAAATAAAGAACAAATTCATTAAATAATAATGTATTTATTTGTCATTCATCAAAGCTCTGTCACGCACATGATTTGAAATTTTATGCGTAAAAGTCATAATCTATTTTTCTAATGGGTTAAGGGCAAAATGATTAGAATAAAGTAAGCCCTATAAAAAATTTTATCCGTTATTACTGTAAAAACTCCGTAAAAATGAGCCTTTCACGGATCCATTCACGGAAAATGTAAATAATTCGATAATTTCCGTGATATAAAGTTATTAATTCCGGAAATATAGGCCTTTTACGGAAAAAAGATGGAATAAAAAAACGGATTGACTTTTTTACAGGGAAGGAAGTTATTAGATAAGAAATTAGAAGAAGATTAGGGTAAAGGAATTGGGAGATTAAATAAGAAATTATCATAAAGAGGAGAGTTACATATTCAAATTATATAAATTATATCAATGAAATGAATATGATCCAAAAAAATGTACAGTACATTAAACGCATCAAATTCTGACCTGAACGTTTTTTAAAAAACCGATTTCATAGTATTATACCGAATTTCATATGAAACTTGATATAGCGTTTATTTTATTTATTTTATTTTAATTTTATAAATTGTTGAAATAATAAACTGAGCTAATAACAAAGGTACAAATGCGCATGTAAAAGTTATACTGAAAAATTCGATTGAATTTGCTCGCCCCATGGTATACCGAATTTTTATTGATTTACCATTATAATAAAAAAATTCTTTGATATAATCACGTGTTTAGAATTTATGCGGTTATTAGAATCTTAATTCCGACCAAAATTAAATTCTTATTCACGTGACATACCGTATTTACAGATATACCGAACTTTTTTTCCTGAACTTTCACAAGTTTAACCACGTACATGTTATGTTAACCGGTTTGCATTCCTAGTCAAAATAGAGTTAGTTCTCTTTCCTGTTGAGCTTGAGGAATCTGATGTCTTTATAAAAAATAAAATAAAATAAAATAAAATTAAAATATCAGTTATGTGAAATAATCTTAATTTCAATAAAGTTAATATTAAAATTATTATTCAAGTTATTCAGATTAAATGAAATTTTCCAGCGATACTTTGAAGATATCCTTCTCGTTATGTTTTGAGTCTTAAACTTACGAATAATATGATTAATAATAGTAATAATGGTGTTTTTTATGTATGTTATTACAGTATTACGTATAAAAAGAAGTGCTTCTTGCTCTCCTTAAATCATTTTATTTAAAAATTTTTTTTAATCCAACATATAAATAATAAAATATATGAACAATTAAATAATTTTTGTTATTTTTATCTGATAAAGACACTATTTTTTATTATGAAGGAAGTGCAGCAAATAGCGTGATTTAGGCGGCTACGTCACAAATTTGTTCAATGAGGTTAGTGAATTTACCATTGATCGCACCAGGCTTGTTCGAATTTTTTTGATTCACAAAAAGGTGAATTTTTTTTAATCGATCACATGTGTGAAATTATAAAGGAAGGAATTTTCAACTATCAATTGTTACAATTTTTTTTCAGTTTTAATTTTATTATTATTTAACAAAAAAATTATAATATTATAAAACATTAGAGATTTTAAAGAAGAGCGTGCAAAGAGAGTAATTACATAAATTATTGTTAAAGATTAATGTATGTATTAAATTTATTGACCTGATTCCAGCTCGTCGTGATAAATAATAATCATTTCATTGGCGTTAATCTATATAACTAAAAAAATTTGTCTGACGTTTGGATTAGTCTCCGCATAAATAATTTGAATTGTGTATAATTAAAACCTGTGACATGCCTCCACCTAATCTATTTATGGTCAAAAACTGTTTGATCCGTGTGCATTCCATCAACTAATCCAATTTCAATTAATGAAATTTTACTTTAATCAGATTTTTTTTTTTTGATTAATAATTTTTTTGTCCGATGTTTTTTTTTGCTTTTTTTTTGGTTCCTTTTTCTTTTTTCCATTTTTTTTTTTCAAACCGAAAATTTGTTTTTTTCTCATTCTTTCCCGTTTAGGTTTAATTTTTTTTTTTAATCCTATTATTTCGGTCTTTTAAGACTGATTTTTTTTTAGATCTTTTTTTTAGACCATATTATTATTTTTTTTAGACCATATTATTATTTTTTTTAGACCATATTATTATTTTTTTTAAAATAAATTTTTTTTTTCACTCTTTTTGGACCTTTTTTTTCAGAATTTTTTTTTCGGTACTTATTTTTTTTTCGGATTCTTTTTTTTTCCCTTGTTTAAGCCGATTTATTTCTTTATCCTTTTTCTTTCCCCAAATTATTTTTTAATTTTTTTTTTTCTTTTTCTTTCAATTTTTTTTATTAACATTATTAAATAAAGAAATAAAATATTATATTAAATATAATTACAAAATTATTATTTTTTAAAAGATAATTAAGATTTTCAATTAAATTGAACGCTGGATAAATAGTTTGATTTTCAAATTCATAAAAATCAAAAAAAAATTGATATTTTTATAATATTTTATAATTAATTAATTGAAGTAATTGTTGACTTAATAATAGATTATTACTAGGAAACGGAAACCGTTGTAAGTCCGGAGCGAAAAAAAAGTTATAAATAAACCAAATAAACCTTTATCTGATGTAACACAATTTTATGTAGGCATGTAGCACGAAATTTCAATGACAACCGGATATCGTCACGTGACACTATTTGACATAGTCCTTCGAAAACATATATAGTCCTTCGCTTCGCTCCGGACAATAACCAAATCCATATCTGAAAATCCCTAATAATCACCAGTTTTTTGAATTTTTGAATAAAGATTTTAATTCAAATGGTTTAGTTAAATTAATAATTTATTGAGTAAAATTAATATCAAAAGAATAATAATAAATGAAATGAACAGATTCTAATACATTTAATTGTTCAAATATTTTTCCTAAGTTGGTTATAAGTTTAAGATTGACGATATAAAATAATAGGAAATAATTATAAAATTTATAATTAATTAATAAAAATATTTATAGTCTTTTCACATTATTCTAAAAAATTAATCAATTTTTATAAATAATTATTTTTTCACAATTCCTAATTTCATTCTACACTCAAATGTCAAATCATTAATATAAATACTAGCTACATTATTGTAAATATAATTTAATACATGTTGATTTTTTAACTAATTATTACCATATTAAATTCCTAATTATAAACAAAAAACTACTTAATTTACTTAGTATTACATTATAATACTAAATTATTCTATTTAAACAAACTCATTGGTCCCGATGCGAAGCAACGAGTGACTGCTAGTAATTACCCAAGATGAAATGATATAATTGATATACATTCCGGTTGTGCAAAATTTGTTTGTCATATAGTACTATGCAATAATGCAATACTTGTACTTGTGATTAACGCTTTGCACACAATGCATTTTGCATAAATATTGTATCCATATTTATTCATACTAATAAAAGCATCTAATAATAAAAAGAAAAGAAAAAAAGATATTTACTTCATCTTTTTCAATTGGAGAAAATTTTGATATAGTAATAATGGATGGTAAAGGTAAAGCATATAACATGAATAATAATATAAACAAACTTGCAATATAATAAAACTAGTTTTGTGTATGAGGGAAGTGGCACTGAAGAATTTGAAAGTTGTAGTATTGTTAGGCCAGTTCTTTATCGTTTACAAACGTAAACAAGGGATAGGGGTAAGCAGAAGGTATACGTGTACAATCAATATAAATATACTTAATAAACAATCCGATCAGACGTTTAGTATAGCTCTTTACGTCGGCATATACTCCCAACATGAATACTAAAGAAGTGGGAACCTAAATTTATAAAAAAAAACCATGCATTTTTGTTCATATTTATTATTTATATTAAGTCATTAATTTTAAGAATTATTAAGTTTTAAAATAAAAATATTAATTTACGTGAAGTATATTAACTTTTAAGTAAAATATTAAATTACATTAATAAGATTAAGATGAAATTAAGAAAAACTATGATATAATCCTGCTAAATAGTATAGTAAATTAAGCAAATTTTTATATACTACTAGCAAACCATTTTTTTTATAATATTCATTAAAAACAATAAAAATATATTAAAATAGTGAAATTTAATATATTAAAAAAAAAAAAGATCTTTAATAAAATTCTTTATTAAAAAAAAAAAAATTTCAAGCCATACCTTATTAAAAAAAAACTATTTTTAATAAAATATTCTATTAAGATTTCTAAACAAAATTCTCCATCAAAAAAAATAAAAAAATTTTCAACCAACAATTCTCTAATAAAATTCTCAATCAAAAAAATTATCCCCTATTAAAGAAAATCTCTAACGAAAATCTCCTGTCAAAAACACATTTTCCCTATTAAAAAAAATTTTCATAGAATTTCTATCAAATAAAAAACTTCTCTCCTATAAAAAAAAAAAATCTTTGACGAAATTCTCTATTAAAAAAAAATCTATTAATTAAAAAATTCTACGTGAATGAGCTAAACAATTCTAATACTCGCCTGCTATAATGAAATTTCTATCAAAAAAAAAAAAAATTCTTAGCGAAATTATTTATCTTCCTATTAAAAAAAAAAATCTCTAATAAAATTCTCCGTCAAAAAATACTTTCACCTATTAAAAAAATTCCCAAAAGAAATTCTTTATCAAGGAAATTTCCTTCATATTAAATAAAATAATTAAGTCTTAACGAATTCTCTATTAAAAAAAAATCTCACTTGTTCTAAAATAAAAATTTAATTATCGCATTATTAAAAGAAAAAAATGATGATCTGTACATCTTTTTTAAATCATAAACTTTAATGATTTATATTATCTTAAATGTATTACATATTTGATATATAGAAACGGAAACCGCGTCTTTTTAAATAGGGTAGAGCTGAGCGGTATATTAAATTACATCAAATTGACTGAATTCTTTTATAAGGTAATCATAGTGCTGGCTAAACCCGTGACATAATTTCAAAATTTTTGATTTTCATTTTTGGTCAAAACACGTAATGTCATATTTTCTTTCTCACTTTAGAACAAGGTATGGTAAAGAGGTTCATAAACTTGTTCTAGACTTCTAAAAAGAATAAAGAATGCAAAAAAAAAACAATAAAGTATACTGAATTAAACATAATTAGGTAATGAAATTCTGTAATTGGAGATCTTTTTATGTCATCATTATAATATTTATTAAATCAAATTATGTAAATTATGTAACAATTAATTTAAATATATAAAAATATGTGAATCATGACAAGGAATATTTGTATGCGATTTGCAATAGTTGTATAATAAATTAATAAGCACAAAATATGCAAAATATGATATCATGAGAACTGAACTTTCTATGATTCTAAAAGATTCCCATTAATAATCCTTTATAATATAAAAAATTATGTTATACTTTTTGGAATAATCAAATGCATATTGGCGTTTGAATTGGTTCAACTGTCATCTTGTATTTAGATTTTTTTTTAAAAAAAAAAAGAAATCAACCTAACAAAATTAAAGTATCTTATCAAAGAAAATGGTCAATCCAGAATTTATTTCTCACAAAAAATGTGCATACTTTTTTCTAAAATATATATATATTTTTTAATTATTTGTATCTTGAAATTTAAAAATTTCTTTATTAAAAATCACAAGTACCACGAATCCAATGATATTAACGATCATTGCGTCACCTGACAATCAAATTGATCAGTTTAAACACAGAGAATTTTATATAATTATTATTAAATAAACAAAACAAATAATATTTTATTAAAGAACAAAGAATAGTGAGGTATAAATGCTATTTTTGTATCATTAAGCTAGTCCCAAACAAAAATTTATTAATAATTTATATTATATTCGGGAAGTGTATATTGGCCTTTCAGGAACAAATTAATAATTGTATAAAAATTTTTTTTTTTTTTTGAGAATTTTAGAAGGTTGCAACTATTAAAATAATTAAAAAACATGAGAAAACGTTTTTTTTATTTTGATTGATTATAAAAAATGGTTTCGCAACGTTTTTTGTTAAAGCGTTTGCGAAAAACTTTTTTTTTATGAAATTATTAGCTTGGAGATAAGAATGCTGAAAAGCCTGTGTAATGTGTCTAGCTTTAATAGTAGCATTATTTTAATAAATTTGTTGATCGTACTGACCAATTTCAATATATGGTTAGTTTGATGCCCAAATACAGTATAGCTTAAACTTTTCCAGCATTTTTGAAGCTTGAAGCATATACTTAAGCGTAGGCTTAAGCATAAGTTTCAAGCTTCAAACTTCAAGTATACTAGACTAATCCAACCCTAATAAATAGTATTAGGTCCATTTAGTTTTTGGTGATTTTTAACCAACAAATACACTTTACATGTAAAAGTCCAACATTGTATTGGCTTTTTCAATTATCTAATCTATCTAATGATATATTTTGAATTCAGTGCTTAAAATATATATATATAATGTAAATAAAAATTAAATTGCAATAAATTATATAAATTTTAAAATGGTCAAGTCAGTGTTAAGTTTTTTGAATGCTATTCGATAAATTTGAAGATATAAAACAAATTGATGAAAGTTATTTCACCAAAGTGTATTTTGCAATGTTAAGCAAAAAATTATAAACGAGATAGTGATGAAAAAAAAAAGAACTTAAATCTATGAAAAGATTAAATTATAGATCACAAAATATATCACTTGTAAATTAAATTTAATTTACCGTACTAAATTTAATACAAGAAGTGTCCTTTCAAGTAATATTATTATTAGTCGACTTTAAAATTATACTTACCCTTTAAGGAATTTATATAATAAAAACTGACTTTATTTGTGTAATTATCATTATTAATGAATGAAAATAATAAAGAAATTTAAATTTTTTCAATGGCTTGAACGTGGCGAAGGACACTAAATTGAGCCACATAATCCAAACCAACAAAATCGTATCATTATAAACTATTTTTGATTTTCTCTCACCATCTAATTTTTTTTTGCTTTCCTAGTATATATTAACAAGCAATATAATTACATAAAGTAATGAAACTTACATTACTACTAGAATAATTATCAAAATAATGTTGTAATGTTAAATATTTTATGATTTATTTACAAATATTTGTTAGAATATAACAAAATCAAATTATTGTAAACTTTGTAATATCCTCTTTTTTAGTATCACCCATTAAGCATAGGATTCAATTTTATTGAAATTTATTTTGACAAAAGCCAATTTAAGTATAAAAATTAGCAATAAATGTAAGGCTACCAGGGATATATTTTTTTTTGTTATTCACGGTGGATGAATAATTGAAGTCATGTGACACTGTGTGGCGCAATGACAGCCAATCATTTAACACCCGTCTCTACAGTATATTGAATACTCCGTGCATAATAACTCTATAATATCCGCCTGTAGTTATGTCATTTTAATTATTTTAATTATGGCTTTTAACTCTGCTTTTCATATGAAAAGACCTTTACCTTTATTACAGTGTTAAATTATTACTGTATATCTTTCAGCCTATCTTGATAACAAAAACGTTATGCTTTATTTTTGTCATTATTAGAAATATCACTCCTCTTTTACAATTACTTAATAAAAACATAAAAAAACCCAGAATCTTAAAAAGATATCTTTTATTCACTTTTTTGGTTTTTGATTTCCAATTTTTGTATTAAAAATTAGTACAAATAAGATAAAATTAATTGCTTTTTTTTTTTGAGTGCCAATTTATCATATTTTATTTAACAAAACATATGTATTACAGTAATTAATTTACAAAGAAATGTTAATTTAAATTCTAAGTTATATTTTATTTTTTTTCATCATGCAACAACTGTGATGTGCATAGGCATGTGTACAAATTCCTCTACTTTTGTCTAAACTCTAAACTATATTATTTTTTAACATTTATACTTTGGTAAGATATATATAATTTTGGCAAAGTTTTTAAAGAAATATCATGACTTTGTATAAAATTTTAATGGTTAATTTATTTAATAAATAACAAAAAATATAATAAAATAAAAAATTTAAAATTCTGCCTAACATTATTCAATTGCACTGTAAAAGCCTTTAATCTAATGGTGTTTAAAAAAAATTTTATACTAAAAAATTGTAAAATCATTATGTTTCATAGTAATTTTTAAATTATATTAATCAAAGAATTATTACTAAAAATTCTTGGTTTTTTCTAAGTTTTTTTGATTTAGCAATGTTATATATTTAAAAGACTAATTAGTAAATCTATATTAAAATTTATAATACACTAATTAAGTTTTAAATTTTATTTTATTTGATTAAAATTGATTTAATAAGAACAATTAACAGTTTTATAAAATTTTAGTGCATTTTTTTTTGGAAGCCACTATATGTGGAAAATTAAAAACTAAATTGATATCTCATGTAACTGCATATGCATGTAAAAAACTACTGTCTACCAAAACAAGTTTTATTTTTTCTAAGCCCAATAATAAAGGTGTTTAATAAGCCTCAACTAATAAGTAAGCCCAATTAAGCCAACTAAAACATAAGCCTAATAAGCCTCAACTAATAAGCAAGTCCAATTAAATCAATTAAATTATACTAAAATATTTTTTGTTTCTAAGCCCAATAATAAATGTTATAAGTCTAATAAGCCTCAATTCAGCCCAATTAAAACATTTAAGTTATACAGTACCAAAACAATTTTTTTTTCTAAGCCCAATAATAAAGGTATAAGTCTAATAAGTCTCAAGTCCTCAAAGCCCAATTAAACCAACTAAAACATAAGCCTAATAAGCCTTAACTAATAAGTAAGTCCAATTAAATCAATAAAGTTATACTAAAATATTTTTGTTTCTAAGCCCAATAATAATTGTTATAAGTCTAATAAGCCTCAATTCAGCCCAATTATAACAATTAAGTTATACTAAAATAATTTTGCTGTTTTCTAACCCAAAGGTATAAGCCTAATAAGCCCAAATAACATGTAAGCTCAACTAAGCCCAATTAAAAAATTAAGTTAAACTAAGCCAACTGAAACCAAGCCTTAAAACAAACGGACAATGATAATAATCAAATACAAAAACTAATATCTTAAGTATTTCAAAATGATCATAGAACATTCTCATATTTACAATGTATAGATAATAACTAATAAGAATAGGTGTTTGGCTAGTATATATTAAGGAGATCTAATCAATAAAGAATAATTTTTTATCCTAAATAAAGTATAACAATTAAAATTTCGTTCTATCTGTATTGACTGACAAAGGTATATATCAGCCAGATTAAATCTAAGTAGAGGTGGAATACAGTAGAACTTTTAGTACTGATAGATTCATTATAATGGAATTCTTTTTAAAAAATTCACAATCTAAATTTCTACTAGAAAAAAAGTTATTAAGTGTGGACAAAATCATTCATACTATTAATTAAATAAGAAAAGACTAAAAGACTAGAAATTACATTATATTTCGGAATTAGGACTCCCATTATTATTTATTTAGAAATATAAAGATTAAATATAATTTAGTTGGAATAAAGTTACTAAAAATGAAATATCATTACTGCTCAGTGACATATTTTTAGAGTATGGAAAAGTTCAGGTCCAGAACTTTAGGACTGAGTCTTGGAAGGACCTGCTGGTCCTAGTTTCGGGACTTAACTCAGTAATCTAATTGGTAGATTATACTATATCATATGAAATATAATTACATTTTACTTTACTTTAAAACATTTTTTTTTATTCATGAAATAATGTGGTTTTTTGTGAGAATTTTATAATACTATTAGCATTCTTCTAGTCATTGTGATTAATAAATTTATACAGTTACTGTAATTTAGTATTAGCAATATTAGAATTAAATATCAAGAGTAAGTTCTAATTTTAAATCCTAGTTTTAGTCTTTAAACTGAGCCTAGTTCATCCATATGTCAGAATCTGAAATTTAATCAAACTGTACTTTCCTATTTTTATTAGCAGAGTTATTAAATTTTATTGAGCAATAATATCTTTCTATATATTTTTTATTTACATTTACAACTTCCAGCTGCCATTTTTAATCTTAAGAAGATTTATTAAATTAATATAATAATTTTATATTAGTTTATTTCATTTCATTTAAAATACAAGACTTATTTGTAAATACAGTGTGTAACAATTCATTATTCTGTTACAAAATTTGGGACAAATTCTTCCTTTCATTAAGTTTTTATTCAAATGTCACTACTGATTTATAATTTAGCAAATAATTTTTTAAATTGGAATATTTAAATTTAGTCAGAAGTATTATTAAAAAATTCTTAGAATATTTTTTGGTCATTAATATTTAATACGCTCATCTTAGTGTATGTAGACTTTGGACTTCAAATTTATTACGCATGCTCTCATTTTTTCCATTTCTGTATAAAATTATTTAATAGGATAGAAAACCTTATGTACTTATTCCATCATTATGACAAAATTATCCAAACCTTAAAGATTTAATTCTGCTTTTTCTGCAACTCACAACCTGAAAATAACAACTATTTCTGGACATGTCTTAGCATAGTAGAAAACATTAAAAACATTTTTCTCAAACACTTTAATATACTTCAACATTTACTTGCCACTAACTTAAATAAATTTCAGACCTTATGCAAAGATGCTATATGCTTTCGTGATCTATTCTCTTGATTCAGATTTACAGAAACTAATATACAAGACAATATTCATTTATTAATTATATTTTCTAAACAAAAAAGATATATACTTGTGCAATCACAAAATTTAAAACATACATAACAACAATGTTATAAAAGGAGGAAAAATAGAAATTATAGATTTAATTAATGAAAATTGAAAAAGAAAGTGCTTTTTGAGGAGAGCCAAAGATGTGATATTTTTAGAAGATTTATTAGAAATGGATGGTATGATGTTAATGAAATGGAAACATTTATGTAAAGAAAAAGGTAAAAGTATAAAAGGGAAAGTGTAAACTTAGTTTAAGCAAGTTAAAGAATAAGTAATTAAAGATCCAATGTCAAACACAAGAAAATTAAAAAGAATTATATTGATAAATCAACAAAAGCATAATACATCTGAATTATTTCAATGAAAATTAAAAACAAGAGAAAAATAATATTATAACATGGAATGATAATACAGGTATACCAATTTTTTGAAGCAGTTTGTCACATTACTGCAGATATTTTCCCTTAACTAAAAATTATTGTAATGATAACTTATGTTAAATCAAACAATGTTGTTAAGAGAAAGTATCACAAAGCCTGCAATGTGGTTGATTGTATCTTCTCTGAATATTCCTCCTATGGTAGCAAAGCTGTCTGCCAAAAATCTGGTGATCTTTAAAGAATTGTTGTCTTCTTCCATTCTAAGGATGATCTAGACAAAACCATCACTGCGCCTATCTTCTCCTTACATGATCCGCAGTTCCATGAACATGATCCATCTGCTAAAAAGGCAGATAAGTAGCTGTGCACCATCATAGTTACTGACATTCCCCTTTTTATTACAGATGCACAATTAAGGGGTACCTTCTCCCGTTATGGTATTGTTACCCATTGTAGAATGCGTCTCTCCAAACTTTATCATGCCATAATAATTAATTATAGCGTCAAGATAAGAAACAATCCAAAAGTAAATTATATAAAAGAATAGGTATACATTTAATAGTTAAAGAAGGAGAAATAGATATGAACAATTTGCCAAATTTAATAAAATGCAAAAGTTGCAAAAGGAATATAAGTAAGAGTAAAGGAAAATGAATATTTAATTTATTTAGAAGGAGAAAACAGTAGAATAATAGAAAAACACAATGAAAAAGGAGTTATTAAACCTTATGAAACCTTAAATAATATTCTAGCAAAAAATAATTGGATTAAGAATTATAATAAAGAGATAAAAGATAAAATTTACAACAATAAAATTGAAGTCATAGACAATCTAATTAAAGTTGACGATAAAAATTTTATTGAATCTTGAAAAATAGTATAATTGAAAGAGATAATTTTAATAGAAGAAGAAAGAAAGTTTTTCTGATGATAGATACTTTAATAATAAAAAACAAATTAAATAACAAAGGGAAAAGAAAACATATATATAAATTATTTGGATGATTAGAAAAGAAGATAAAACCTAATAATTTAATATTTTAGCAGAATATAATTTGTATAACAAAAACAAGTTTAAAGTTTTAGTTAGATATATCTAGGGATTGGAACTGATTAAGATTAACTGGTTAATTAATTGGTTAAAGTAGTTAACTAGTTAAGGCAATCCAAAAAATAGTTAAATGGTTTTAAATTAACTGAATAATTAACCAGTTAACTTAACTGGTTAAATATAAAGATCATTATATATTTTTTAAATTCAGAACTTCCAATATGGATTTAATGTTTTCCTTATGATAAGTCACCTTATAGTCAAGCAGCTCATGATAATCACAAAACTACTAACATTTTGTCTGAAAATCTGCAAGGCAGTCAGCAATCCAAGATGAATACCCTGAATGAATCTGGTAATAATCAACAAGATGAAACATTTATGGATATTGATAATAAAGCCAATAATTAACAATCTCAAGGGCAAGCCTCATTTAATGATAAGTGGATAATCATGGCTAACTAAAAAAATAAACTGATTTGAAACTTGAAACTTTTTTACTGCCTAATTTTGTCTATAACAGGCCATAATTTTTTAAATTTTTTTTATTTTTTATACAATATGGATGATATTTTTCAGAATATATTGATTATAGAGATATTGATAAATCTCAAACTGGGTCATCAAGACAACAATCTATTATACCTTCTACAGATTCTAAAAGATCTTTATTTATAGATTTGGAATTGTTAGCTGGCAGTTAACTGCAGCAAGCAAAGAAATTAAAATTTAAGTCTGAAAAAAGTTTTGTATAGAAATTTTTTAAAAAAATTAACAATGAAAAAGTACAATGTATAGTGCCAATAATTAAAAATGAGAAAGAAGAATAATGCAATATAACTTACAAGTATACAAGCTCTATATCAAATACTTAAATACAGCTTACAATAATACTGAAAGAGATAAGGAAAAAGAGGTAACATATGGTTTTTTTAAATAATATATGTAAATAAAATAGGAAATTAAGTTTGTATTTATTAATAGGATCTTCAGTCAATGCAACAAATGAAAATTGATACAATGTTTGGCAAGACAAAATCTTATGGAAAATCAATACCAACATAAGTTAAATATGCTGCTACTTGAGTTTATTGTCACTGATACACTACCATTTTATATCTAAAGAGTAATGGATTTAGAAAACTTCTTTTTGCACTTGATCTAATATTCCATATATGTGACTTGAAATGACTTGCATAAACTTGAATAATATAAATCATATAGTTAAAGTATTGTAAAAATTAGTGTAGGACAAATTTATCATAAAAATTGATTCAAAACATGACTCAACTTGACTCATAAGGAACACTAACTTGATCCATTATATTCCATTCCTTGTGATAAAACTCTCAAAAATTTGATTACAGATATTTATAAAACTGGAATTAATGAATTATTATTTTTAGTAGTTGGTTCTTGTGAATTTATTTCAATTACAACAGACCTATGGACAACAAAAAGTAGAACAGGATATATTGGAATTACTGGTCATTAGATTGATGAATTTCAAGTCATATGATATATTAATTGCTATTGAAAGTTATTTTATATTCCCATACAGCTATTGCTATATCTAATTATCTAGAAAAGTATATTAAAGATTATCAAGATAATGGCAGTAATATGAAAGCAGCTATTAATAATTTAAATCAAAAAATAAAAAAATACAAAGGTTGCCATGTGTGGCTCATACATTACAGTTGACAGTTATTAAATTATTGAAGTCAATTAATAAGCAAGTTAGGTGTTATAGAAAATTAGTTAAATTTTTTCAATTACCAAAACAGTCTGATGACTTCAGGAAATGCAAAATGAGGTTAATAAAAAAAATCAATCTTTAACTGAAATTTCTGATGATGAACCATTTGAAAGTTTTTCCACAAATATACTTAAAAATATTAATAAAGTGCCAACATGTTGGAACTTCAAATATAATTCATGGAAATGTTTAATTGAATTAAAATACCCATTCTTTGTTTAAATACTATTTTACCTCTTAAAGATGATCAAAATAATAAACTTGATAGTGAATGTTTGCAAAAAATTATGATTAATGGATTCTTTTAAATGAATTATATAGTCTTTTTAAGCCATTTGATGAAGTGTCAACTTATTTTAGTGGAATTAAATATGCAACAGTATCATCAATATTACCATTATATATACATTAAAATTAATTTATAAGAAAAATTGAAAGAGAAATATCCTTCTTTTATCTCTTCTAACAGAACAAGTAGAATTTCTTCAAAATGAGTTGTCTTCAACTTAACGAAAATTAGCTAAGATAAAAGAATGAAATAATTCTCCTCAATAAAAACCTTTGATACTTAAATGCTAGTTGGGAACTGCAAGATCAGACTGAGAAAATAGAAGAAAAATTAAAGTTCTTAAACAAGAGTGAATTGGCCTTCAAAATACTATCTCAGATCTGCATTCTTCTAAGGCAAATCTTGGCCAGTTACTTCTTAACCTTAAAGGTATATTATAATTACTTATTCTTATTTTAATATTAAATCTCTAAAAATATTTTTATTGAAATTTTTTTTTTTTTTTTTTTTTTTTTAGAAGAAAATATCGCCTTGAAAAATCAATAATTCTTTTTGGATTTTAAAATTTAATAAAATTTTAATATATTTTATTTTCAACAATTATATTTTTGTCTCATAAATCAATTAAGATTTTTATTTAAGTTTTTCATATTTAGCAATTCTCCACTCATAGGGTTTCTCAATATTTTCCTGTCTAATTCTTTCAATTTATAATATCCATTCAGTAATATCTCATGTATTAAGTATGGTTCTGACTACTTATTATTCAATTTATTTGATTTAGAATTTTGTTATGCTCTATTGTATCTTAATACTTCATCTTTTATCTTAAATTCTTCTTTTCTTTTCTCTTTACTATCATGGTATTCTTTCTGTTTGCTTGAGATCTTAGAATTTCTTCTTTCACTATATTTCTTTAAAAAGTTAGTTCTTCTATAATTTCATCTAATCCTTCTGTAGTTTGGGTTTCTTTTCCAATAAAATTAGCTTCTCTACCATATACTAAGTAAAATAGTTTAACCTTTGTAGAAAAGTGGGGTTTATTTCTACATACAAATAATACTGAAGGTATTTTCACATTCCATATTTCCTTGTAATTTTGCTAATAATTCAAATAATGTTTTATTAAATCTTTCTACTAATCTATTTGTTTGAAGGTGATAACTGGTTGAAAGATTATGTTTTATATCAAATTTTTCCATCAACATGCTAACTACTTTATTATTAAAATGTATTCCTCTATCACTTATTATCTTTTATAATGACATATAATTTTTTTATATAAAAATTTTACTACTTTCTCAGCAGTATCTCATTTAGTTGTTTTAGCTTTTGGCCATTTTGTAAAATAATTCATCGCTACTAAGATATATCTATTTCTTCTTTTTATACTAAGTAATGATCTAACAAAATCTATACCTATCTGATAAAAGGGTTTTTTTACTTTTATTGGGTTAAGTTTGTTCTTTCCTATGGGATTTCCTCTTCTGTAACATTTATCACATAATTTAATATACGCTTCTATATCTTTCATCATACCTTTCCAATAATATTTTTCTTTAATTTTATTTTGAGTTGCCTTTATTTTAAAGTGTCCTAACAATTCATGGTCATGCATCATATACATTAATCCCTCATATACATGGTTTTTGATAACTTTTAATCTCTTTCCATTTTTAACTCTATATAATACTTCTTTAATATTTTTGTACTTTAAGTCTTTTGGATTATTCATTAATAAATATTTATATTCTTCTTCATCCATGACTGACTAATTCATAAATTCACTTATTTTTTATAAACTTTTCTCCAACTTTTATCATCATTCTGAATTCTGATGCTTTTATATTTATTTTTATTTTCATTAATATTTTGGTGCATCTTTACTATATCCATATATTCTTCTTTATTTAACATTGCATATAAAGCTTGATAACCTGTACTACTCTTGCCTGTCTCCCTTCCAATATAATTTTTCCAGCATTTATCATTTTCTTAAAATATTACTATCACATTATTAATCAAATTCTTATATTTGAATATTTCTGTTTCCATTTTATGATTTCCATAAGGGGTCATTAATCCTCTATCAAAACTTTGGGTTTTCTGATAAAAATATTCACTATAAGGTAATTTATCTAGTATAATAATATCTTCATCATTATATGTAATTATCCTTCTATTTATTTCTTCTTGAATATCTTTTAATTTTTCAGTAACTATTTTCATTTGGTCAAGCATTATTTTTACTAAATATTCCATTTGTTAAGTTATTATTTAATTTATCTTAAAATGTTTTATTTCTTTTCTTGTCTTTCAATTTTACTTCTTTTAAATAATTTTTGCTTTTTAAACACTCATAGATTATCAACAACTATTATTTTATCAAATAATATTTTATGCTCATTTTCACATGATTTATCACATTGTGTCACAATTTCAAATCATTTGTATTCCTAATTAGTTAATTAATGCTTCTATACTTGTTTATTTACAGGGTTAATAGTTTGAACTTAATAATCTTTATATGAACTAATATCCAAAATCTCCCATTTTAGAATAGATGACAAATTATATCTTTATCTTAATTTTTTGAATATACTGTTAGTATTGAAGAATATTAATTTGAAAATTTTCAATGGAAAAGTGAAGGCGATAATAGTAACAGAAGAAGTTAAACTACTTGCTCTCAAGATGGAGTTAATTAAATGTAAGTCTATAATAGAAGAAATTGTAATAAAAAAAGAAAACATACTAGTTGATGATTACGTGTTAAGATGGAATAAAATTCTGATTGATAGCACATATAGGTCATGGTTTAAAGAACTAAGTTATAATATAGTGAAAATGGATGTTATTTTTTTAAATTATATTAAGGATATTTTTATTGATTCTAATGGTGCAAATTGTTTAGTCAATGGAAGGAAACATTCAGTTTGCTTAATAATGAAATTATAGGAAAGATGCTGGGTCAAGGACTTGGCGAATTAAAATTTTTTTTCAAATTTTACCAACATATGTCACATTATGGAAAAGAGGAGTGTATGGAATACTGAATGACAAATGTCCATGGTGTCTAGTTTTCGAAGAATCTTGGGATCATATCTGGATTTGTAGTAAAAATAATACTATTAATGAGATGGAATTATTTAATAGAGTATTAGTAAAATAACATCAAAAGAATTGAATATTTTTACAGGGGAGTTTGATTGTAAAGAATTTGAAGACAAATTGATTGAAATTGCATCAACTTGATCTTTTATTATGTCAACAGATGGAATTTTAAGAGAAGTGACATGTGGTTTAATGAATGAGAAATGGTTAACATCTTTTCACCAATCTGAAGAAAAGAAATTAATGCGCAGGATCTTATCTGAATATTTGGACAATATTTATGATAAAATTTGGATTACTCAATGTGATGAGACTATAGAGTTAGAAAAGCAAATGGAAATTTCTAGGAATATGAAACAGAAAAGATATAGGTTAAAAGATAAGGTTAATAATGGGATATCGCAGAATAATTTAGAAAAACAAAAAAATACTAGTAAAAGAATAAAAACTTTAATAAAAATAGATTTAAAAAACAATGTTAAAAGTGACATATTTAGTTTAGGCATTTCAGATTAGGGATGGCAACGGTCGGTCATGGTTGGTTATCAGTCGGTCATAACCAGTTAAGGGCCTTTGACCGACTGACCATTTTGGCTGACCATTTTTCTGACCATTTAACCGACCATTTGACCGACCATTTAACTGACCATTTAACTATTTTTTTAATGAATTTAATTAAGAAAAAACGTTAAAGTGTTTTTTTTTTGATTAAATCCACTAAAGTAATGTTATAACAACTTTTTTTATTGATTAAGTTCGTAAAAAAAGTGTTAAATGATTAAATGGTCAGTTAACGGTCAGTTAAACGGTCAGTTAAATGGTCGGTCAAACGGTCAGTCAAACCGGTCAGTTAAACGGTCAGTCAGAAGCCTTTGACCGACCGATATCGGTTATGGTCATAACCAGTCATGACCGGTTAATAACTGTGACCGTTGCCATCCCTATTTCAGATCATTTTAAAATAGGTAATCAAGTTATTAGTAATTTAGTGAATACATAGATAAATTTAATTTTGATATAATTGTGATTAGCATGCAGGATATGTTAGTTATATATTTTAGATTTTACTCTAAAATTTTTATATGGAGAGGTGTAGTTTATAATTTTAAACTAGCTTCAATATATTTTATTGTACTTACTAGTTTTTGTAATGTGTTATAAATTACTAATGAAAGGAATTAAATACGTTTATAAAAAAAAAAAAATCTCCCATTTTAGTATAGAAATCATTTTATTTGTTCCATACAAACAAACAACTATACCATATTTGAGTTATTTTGTCATATTAGATCTCATGATTGGGTTATATATTATAGAAATTAAAAACTTCTCATCATCATATGGGTTACAGTTAAATTATTAATCAATTTATTGGGTTATTAATTTTAATTATCTTTATTAAATTATCTTCAATTATTATTAAAATATTTATTTGGGTTACATTTTATTCATCAAATATTTGGGTTAAATTAATAATGTCAATTTATGCAATTATTAATTAATTATTAAATGGGTTGATCAAAAATTTTTTTAATTTCATCAACATATGCTCAAGTATCAATTTCATATTCAATTGCTGTAATCTATAGAGTTAGTAAAAATTAATATAATTGGTATGATATTTTGTTGACTTAAGATATTAAGAATATCAATTAACTAAAAATAAAATAAAATAAAAGTAAGTACAATCTTTCCAGATGGATACAATCTTCCCAGATGAGTACAATCACTTTTGATGGATACAATCTTTCCAGATGAAGGTTTCTAGCTATACCTACTACCTAAATACGAAATAAAATACAAATGAGTACAATCTCTCCAGATGAGGGTTGACATATATACCCATAACTAAAGTAAAAAAAATGTTGATAGTTAATATTTACAAGCTACTGTTAGCTTAATTAATATGTTAGTTTGCCTTTTCTAATATATAATGATTAGAAAGAAGGTTATTGTCTAAGCTCCAGTCCTAAACAATCAAAATTTTGCCTAATCCTAGTCATCTGTACACAACTTCCAGGAGAAGGTTATTATTTATTGCTGAATAATCATTTTTGGGTTATAAATTCCAGGCTTTATTTCCAATAATCATTTGTTGCAGACATATATGAAGATAAATCTACTTTGCAGACTTATATGAGGATAAATCTACCAATTCTCATATTTGCCATGCAAGAAAAGCTGCCACTTTTTCCATGACAAGTGAAGTTAATTGAATAAAATAAGAACTTTTATTAAATAAAATGCATTGCTTGGTTTATTATTACATAATAAATATAAGATATGAATTTTGGGTTATAAAACATAATATTTATTGGGTTAAAATTATTACATTGTGAAAATAAATATAATATTAAGATTAATTAATATAAGAATAACTTTGTAAGAACTAATAAGGTAAATAAATATTATAATTAAACACTTGAAATGTTTATCAAATAATAACTAATGATACTGTATATCTATAAAATCTTTTGGAGAAATTAGGTTAAGAACAATCATTTTTATTATTTCAATTTTATCATTTATCTATTATTATTTATATAAATTATGTATTTAAATTTATTAGATATTTATAATAAAGTTAATGTTTTATCATAAATATGCATAATTTTAGGGTAAAATTGCAATAGGTTTATCAAATATACAAATGGGAAAAATAAAAAAACTTTTAAAAACATTAAACATAAAACTTATATCTTTAACTGTTTAATTAACCAGTTAACCTCATCATAAATTAACTGAATAATTATCCAGTTAATTATCCGGTTAATTGCTCTGATTAATCAGTTTTTAACTGGTTAAGATTTTTTGACCAGTTCCAATCCCTAGATATGTCATAATAGGATTAATTGTTTTAGGAAATTAAGTGATATAATATTGGGAACTAATGAAAAAATAATTAATCTTATAGATGGTTCCATGAAGAACCTAAGTAATAGGAAAAAGATTGATAATGATTTATATATAGAATTATTATTTATGGAAAAAATGATCAAAGATAATGAAATGGAAATAATAGATTATATAGGAGAAGATAGAAAATCAGTAGAAAATTTAGGAAAAAAGCAAGGAAAATATTAGAAAATAAAGAAGATATAAATTATAGATTTGAACTAGATGAAGCTTTGTTAATCAATGAATACAATGTAATTTGGAAAAAGAACATTATAACAGGAGGATATAGAAAATGGCATAAAAAAATAACAGAAGCATTATGGAAAAATGAAATTTTGAATAGTGAAAATTAAATGATCTTTCATATATAATTTTAAACAAGAATATGATTGGAATATGACATTGGAATTCATTAGCAACAGAATTAATTTCATGAATAGACAATGTAATGAAAAAGATACTAAAGATAGATCATATAGATTAAAAATTTATAAAAGAATTACCCACATACGAAATGTTATTAAAGAGTATAATCACGTGCTACTGCGGAGAATCACTATTGACTTCGTGAGAAATACTGAAGGAATTATAGACGATACAATGTAAAAGATGCGATAAAGGAGATTGGAAACACATTTGGATCTGTGAAATGAATGAAACAGAGATTGATATGATAATTAAAGAGTCAATTTATAACTTTGAAACGATTCTAGAAAAAGATAATAACAAAGAAGAAGCAGTTTTATTAAGAAAAATTAACTTTGATTTCATAAGAATTATCTAACAACCTTCAGTAATTTTGAGAGGTAAAAGTAGAGCATGGGAATTATTAAGAGGAGTGTATAACGTAAATTTTAATAAATTATCCACCAAAAAAGAAACCAAAAATATTATAAAAAAGCTTTGGAACTTTATATACGAAGAAATCAAAAGAAAGATCTGGATAAAAAGATGTGATGACCTAGTAGAAATCGAGGTTTGGACAAAAGAACATTGAAGAGAAGAATAACAAAAGAGGTAAGATTAATGGTAAAAGGGATATTAGTGATAAAATTAAAAAAAAAAAAGAAAATATAGAAAAAAACAGAAAAAAATAAATTTAAAAAAAAATTAGATTAATAACGTTAAAAAGGTGAAGTGATGGATGGATCAAATATTAGAGATAAATGGGACTTAATAGTCAAAATATAGGAAATAATATTACATAATTAATTAATAATTAGAATAAAATTTGTAATTCATAGTTTACAATATTTTTTAGGATAGGACAAACTTAGTTATAGGGGATTAGAAAATTTAATTTTCTATACTCTAGGTGTTTTAAATTTAATTATGTAATCTTTGATTTAAAATAATTAATAAAACGTGTTACTATTTAAAAAAAAAAAAAAAAACTACAAAGCTACCTAATCAAATATGTATATTTTTTTTCTTTTTTAATTTAATTTACCATTAAAAAGTTGAAATGTTTTATAAAATTATTTTTAATTTTTTAAATTACACTTTTACATTTTTTATTATTAAATTATTATATATGTGTTTCTTTTTTGAAAAAATTACTTTTAAATAAGATTCATTATACTGTAATTCAGAATTTTTAATTATAATGTGATTAATCATCCTCAAAGGTTATTCATGTAATATTATAATTCCTATAGTTTTCAGCACGATTAGCATTATCTCATCGTACCTAAAAATAATTAATAACATCTTATTTATTATATCATATCGTACCATACTACTTTACTATATGCTCCTATTAATTACAGTTTAATTATACTTTTTATATACTTTCACTATCATAACAACATGATCTTGTTGAATATTGTTTAATAAAAACCTTGTGATTATCTCATTATCACTATATAATAAAGTAAGGCTTATCAGCATTGTTTAATATTAAGGAAACTTATTTTGAAAGACTGGAATAAAATAATAAAAAAACAATTTTACAAAAGATAAATTCTATAAGGAATATTAAAATTGGTCAAAGAAATTGGCTAATGCAGCTTAAGCTTAAAACAAGCTTCTCAAATGAGCTTGATGTAATGGTATAACGGTTAGGATAGTGTTGGAGATTACCGATTAATAGTTAAGGTACTTTATAAAAATATTTAAATTAATTAATTTATCAATTTAAATACCAATGAGTTATTTTATTAAATTAGTTTCAAAACTGGGCTTTATTTAAAAATGTTATTTATCAGCAACGATTAAAATGTTATGCGATATATAGTAAATGAAAATTGTGGGCTAAGGATAAGTTATTAAAAATAAAAATAGAAACAAAATTAATCGTAAATTAACTTAGGCGATATAAAGTTAAAAATTCGGTTCTTATATCAAAATTTGCTCAATTTGATGCAGGCGCACGGATTTTAATTTTATAGAACAAAAAATTTTAAACCAATAAAATTTGAGATTTATTGTAAATTGTATTATGTATTTATTATGTATTGATTTACATATCAAGTTAATTCAAGTTTTTAGTTCGATTTTCATGAACAATTTAATAAATACAATATGAATTAAGCATGGGAATCATTTTTTAAATATATAAGTCATAAAGATCTTTGGCGAAAAAAAAATACTCCTTAAACGAATTTATAAAGCAAATATGCATCTTGCATGTATTATGATATTAGAAATTAAACAATCGTTTTGGTTTCCTTTTTTTGACTGCGCCCCTTATAGAAAATTGCATATATGGAAAATTTTAAAAAACGCGTTAAGATATACTTTCTTCAACCTTGTATGAATTCATTTTTTTTTTTGAATATGCCATTTGCAAATATTCGCATCTCTAAAGGGTCACAAGTTCTCCATGGCTGGTACATCCATCCCCTTCCCTATGAAATGTTGTTAAAAGATTTTTTTATGAAGCTCATTAATAAAGAAATATCATCAGCACTCCGAACAATTTACCGAATACTAACAGGTGACATTTCTGCGGCTAAAAATGCAATTGAAGCAAAAGTTGATGAACGTGTTAAACTTGCTTTAGAACTTGGAGACTCAGAGATTACCATAGATTTACGTGAATATAACAATGGTCAGCCTGGCAAATATAATGATTTTTGGAAAATTACAGCTCAGTTTCTTGCAGGAAAAGCAGCAGATACTGTAACTGCTGTAAATGAATGCAGGCATGATACAGTCGTACATCTTGCAACTGCAATTTCAGTGAATGACCTTTTGCACCAAATTAAACATGAGTGTTCACCTGAAATATTGATTCCTAGTGCACAATGGTTACAATTACAGTTTTGGCCAAAGAATCCAATATGGCTTAGTAGCCTGCAATTTACCAGTCATTTACCTCTAAAATTTATGATTCAGACATGACAACTGCGAGCTAATCATCAAGATGCCCATTACGCATCAGCATTATTTCGATATGAGAAGGAATTTACAGTAAAATTTCGTGAGATCACAAATATGATTTTTCTAGATGATAAACATCGTTGCAAGGTTGGTGAACCTGGATTTCCTGTTGCTGCAATAGAGAGGGGAAAGAAAGTAGTTGTTAGTAAAGACACCACATTCACAGTAGCTGATCATGATTTTACAAAAATGGGAATTATACCAAGTGTAGTGATGATATGTGACATTCCAGAATCGATCAATGGTGATTTCTATGCAGGAAAAGTACGCATTGGATTAAAGGATCCAATTTTTCAACCTTCCTCACCTCTCCGACATGCAACAGAATTGTTTAATATACTACTTGATGAAAATCTTTATGACAAGCTTGTGTTATGTCTCTATACAGATGGTGGCCCAGACCATCATTGTACATATACCCGAGTCCAACTCTTGTATATTTGTCTTTTTCTTACATTAGATCTTGATTATCTTGTTGCAGTCTGAACTCCACTACAACATTCATGGAAAAATCCTGTTGAGCGTATTATGTCAATCCTGAATCTAGGACTTCAAAGTGTTGGTTTGATGCGAGCTGAAATGAATGATCAGTCTGAAAACCTAATGAGTAAATGTGGCACAATAAACGAAATCCGCAAAATTGCAGAGGAGAATTCTAACCTGAAGGAAGATCTAATTATAAGCCTTCAAGTTCCAATTAATTTGATTTATGATGTGTTTAACCGCCAAGCTCTCAAAGGTGAGCCTTTCAAAACATTTCCAGCAGCATTAGAAATGGAAATAGAAAGGTTTTGGGAAACAATTCAAATTGTAGATGATAGTGTTACTCATGAAGATCGTACTGCAGAACATATAAAATGAAGAGTAAATAAAATTCTGATTAATTTTTACATAAAAAAACTTCCATTAATGTAACTTTGTTATAGGAATATATGCAAGAATTCTTAGAGCACTGTTGTAAGTCAAAGCATTACTTTTTTTCAATCAAGAAATGTGGTGAATCAACTTGTACTATTTGCCATCCTATTCATTGTTCAACAGAAGATTTTGAACAATTGCATCATCTTCCAGATCCAGTACCTGGTAAAGACCTGCATTACATACCATTTGAAAAGCTATATAGTACACCAACAACAGAAGATCATAGACCTTCGTTTAAGGATGCTAAAGCAAAAAAAAAAGAAAATATGACAACCATAAAAGTGAAACACAGTATGCCATTCTGCCCTTCTGCTGTACGTGCAAAAAATGTTGGTGTTGTTGTAAATTGTGCTGAGTGTGAGAAACCACATCTATTATTCAGCACTAGGAAATTGTCCAAAAAGGATAGGACAAGGCTACAAAGTTTCTTAGACACAATCTTCTATACCTGTGGCATGTCATTTCATAATATATGCGATTTAGCAATAACTACACCCGTACCATCAAAGCAACATGATGAAATAGAAAATTTAGATAAAGAGGATAATTGTAATGAAGACAAACCTGAAAACTCAGATGATGAGAATAAATCTGATAACAATATAGAGGATTCTATTCGTGAACTTTTTTCAAGAGTTTTTGTTAATGATTCTTGGTCTTGTACGTCACAGATTGAAAAATCATATTATTCAGCTGGAATCTATCTGGACATTTGCATTGAGTGTGGAAGCTTGGATATTAACAAAACAGCAGAAGACAAATTCCCACATTGCAGTAGTTGTAGTGATAATACTGCCATTTCAAAAAAATGTCTAAAGTGGAAACAGGGTGGTAAAAATAAGGTAAAGCGTATGAAGATTTGATTAAGACAATTATTTTTTTTTTAATTTCACATTTAGCAGCGCAGCATGTATATTAAAACATTTGATAAAACATTTAATATTTTAAGCTTAAATTTAAAAACAGTTTTAAAAAAGTTTTTATATTTGACGTTGGTACATTCATGTGAGTTAAATTTGATTGGTTATCATAAAAAAAAATTAAAAGTTCAGAGTGTCACTTTATCGACATGGGCGGGATATGAGAACTGAATTTTTAACTTTGTCTCGCCTTATTAGTTTAGATTTTTTTTTGGAAGTGGTATAGCAGATTTTTAAAAATCAATTTTAGAATTTTATTCAAGTTACGTATGAAAGTTAATTATAGAGTAAAATATAAGATTGAAAATATTATTAACTGTTAAATTTTATGGTGATTAAAATTAATTGTACAGGAGTGCTTAAATTGCTTAATGGTATGATGCACGCCCATACAATAACAATATTATTATTTGGACCAGAATGACCACATTTTAATTAAACTAGAAATATAGAAAAAGGGTCAGGTTTGAAATTTGGTGACTAAAATGCTAACAAATATTTATTTAATTTGACATGACAGACAAATTTAGGGGTATTTCATGAATCCGCCATGATGATGTACATGATGCCCGTGTAATAATTAATTAAAATTATCAATTTTTTTTTAAACCTATTGTTGGTTTCATTAGGGGTTGAGGTTAGTCCCTATCCAAATATATTAATATTGTTGGAAGAAATTATTATTAGTGCATTTATTACTGATGAATGTTTTTTTTTCTTAAAACCAATAATATTTTATTTTGTTATAAAACTTGAATACAATATAAATAATACATAATAATTCCCTTAATAGATACTGTATAACAATTATAATAAAAATGAAAAGAAAAAATAAAAATAAAAAAATGATAAAAATAAAAACTTAAAGAAGGGGATCAATATAAATTATAAATATACAGTACACATCTCTAATTACTAATACATCTCATCTATAAATTCATGGGCTTTAATATATAAATCATTATATTCTTTAACTTTAATATTATATAATTCAAATTCCTTCAATTCATCTGTCATATTAAACAAATCTTTTCTACACTGATGTACATTATTTTCACTTACTAGGATTTCTATATATCCTCTAATAGCTAAATATTCAGCAATATTTTCTTTTATAATATATTCCTTTACATATGGTAAAATATCATTAACTAATATACTAATTTTTAATAAAAATTTCTTAATGAAAATATTTTTTAAATTTTTTAAAAATACTTCCCAAATACTTTTTGTAATCTCAGTACTACAACTTAAATTCAAATATTCTAATTTACAAGGAAGAACATTTGCTAATCTTAAAAATAATTCTATCATAGACTCATCATCTTTACCATATAAAATAAAAGCAGATATGGAAAGATAATTAAGGTTTTGTTCGAAAATTTTGACTGAATCCAATACAATATGAGCTTTCTGAATACTAGTTGTATATATATCAAAAAATCTAATATTTTTACAATAATTACTAATAATTTCTAATACCCTGTATTTTAATTCACAATTTACAATTGACTCGAAACCAATATTTTCTAAATAATCACCAAATTTTTGAAATAATGATTCAATTTGTAAATTTTTATCTTCATCCTCTGATCTGAAAACATATTCATTCCTTATAAATAAAGATCTTAATTTAAATGGTTTGTTAAGATCAATGATTTGTTGAATAAAATTAGTATTAAAAATAAGACAATCAAGTATATGAATGGATTCTAAAACACTTAATTGTTCAAATGCCTCTTTTAAACGTAATATATTCCTAAAATCAATTTTATGAAATATAATTATCTTTAAAGGGTTTGTATTATTAGTACCACCTATGATATTATATAATGGTATACTAGTATCAAAAATATAAGCACCATATATATATTTACTATGTGCAATAACAATTTTTTTAAGATTTTTTTGTGAGTTAATAATCTTTGATAATTGGTTTTCAATTGTCATATGATTATGACCAAAACTTTCATATTTTGAAAATCTAATATGAAGTAATGAAATTAAATTGCAATTATAATAAAAACATTTTAAAAATTTAAAATCTAATTTATGTTTTAAAATTTCTTCATTAAAATAAAGGTTTAAATTTTTTATATTATTAATGAATTTTGGATTTTGTAAGATTAATTTAAAAGCAGAATTAAAATATTTTCTGCTTATATGATAATTATATGCAATTTCGATTTCAAAAGTATTTAATTTAGCTTCATTTTCAATAAATACTTTAATTAATAATAAAAAAATACGTCCTTTTGAACAAGCAAACGTCATGTTAGTTTCAACCCAATTTACAATAGTGGAACACATGTTTTGTGTATTTATACATTTAATAAAATTAGAATAATTAAATAATGTATTTGAAGGAATTACACTATTATTAATTCCACACCTATTTAATTGTGTTTTGTCTTTCTCGCTTATTTTTTGTAAGTAAATTTCAATAAAGTGAAAATTTTTAGGATTTTTCATTGAAAACGGGTCTTTCCACAATAATGGAATTACAATTTGACACCAAAATCTATTAACTAAAATACACGAATGTAATGTTGGAATGTCATTTCGAAAGTATTGCATAATATCATATGTTAATTCGGGAAAATCTCCTAACATTACTTTTGAGCATGCCATATTGCAGACAAAGGAAGAAAAAGGGGAATATTTTTTTTGAAGAAAAGTTTTTTTTTTTTTTTTTAAATAAAAATTTAGATTATTTAATTAGGATAAATTTAGAGTAGTTTCTTCCCTAGTCTTGACATATATGATCATATATGATGATCAGGTGATGTACTATTCCATTTATAGATAACAAGGACTGCCAATCTTAGCATGTTGTAAAAACAACAAGTCACTTGTTGTAAATCAACATATAAAACAACATGCCACTTGTTATAAAACAACAAGTTACTTGTTGTTTTTCATGTCGATCATACAATGATTTCCATTTATTCCATTTATAGCGTCTTACCGATTATTTGGAGTTTAAAACACATCACAATTTTGATAATATCACCTTTTCAAACACGAAAAAAAATAAAAAAAATATTATATATTATATATTAAATTTAATAAAAAAAAAAATATTTAGTAATATGCAAAAAATCATTGAGATTTTTTCTTTATAGAAAATTCATTACTAGAGAATTTTTTAATAGGGAAGGTATTTTTTGATATAGTAATTCTTTTGAATTTTTTTTTAATAAGAATGTTTTTGATGGAGGATTTCTATTAGAAATTTTTCTTTAATAGGGGATATTTTTTTTTTTTTTTTTTTATAAAATTTATTGGAAAATTTATTGGAAAATTTTTATTAATGTAATTGATTTAATTTTTTTTAATTTTATTCTTAATATATAGTATAATTTCGGAATTTTTTTTAATTTTTATTTTATTTATAATACTATATTTTCTTCTTTTTATCTTTAATTAACATAATTAATAGTATTCTTTTTTGATTTATATTAGCATACTTTTTTAATTATAAATTTTATCTCTAAACATCGCCTGGGTCTTCAATCACGTGACAGATTTAATATCTTTGATTGGCCAGATTGGCCACATGATCGCGTCATGTTTATCGAATCTCGTTTTCAGTATTGGTTCGTTTCCTCAGTCTCAAGGTATTTTTCTTTTCTTTTATTTTTATTTCTAACTTATATTCTGTTTACATTTTGTTTCTTACTAACTCTATTTCATTATTTTTAGGTCCTTTAGTCCTTCCGGTTCTGCAATTAAGGTTCAGTTGTTTTTCACTTTACGTTTCGTTTCTTACTCTTTTTTAATTATTTTTTTTATTTCGTTTCTATCTTATATTTCGTTTCTTACTAACTTCATATTTTATTTTACTTTATTGTTTTATTGTTTACTTGGTTTCCTATCATTACCCAGCCTCCTATCATGATCATTTTTTTATTTTTTGTATTACTTCTCATTATTCCATCCTTTCGTCTCCCATTATTTTCCATTACATCTTTCATTTTCCATTAACTTTTTTTCTATCCTGTTTACTTCCTTTTTGTCTCTCATCACTCCTCTTTGTCTCCTTTTGTCCCTCTTCATCTTCCATCACTTTTTTTCGTCTTCCATCACTCCTTTTCGTCTCTCATCATGTCCTATTTCTCCTTTTTAATTCCCATCACTTCTCATTACTCCTTTTTACTCTCTTTCATCTTCTATTACTTTCCATTACTCCATTGTTATTTCATTTTTTTATTAACATCTTTCTCCTTGATCATTGTAATTTACTTATCTTTATTATTTATTGTT
>QZLH01000016.1:174452-198576 GCA_003833135.1 Oehlia diaphana
CGGCAGTTTCGGCATTTCGGCATTTTTAGTTGCTTGCCGAAACCTAGTTTCGGCAGTTTCGGCAGTTTCGGCATGCCGAAACTCCTTAGTTTCGGCAAGCAACCTTATCCCATATTATCCTCTTGGAAAATTTCATTTCTATGTGAAAAATACTTATGCAAGATGGGTACAACATAATCATTAATAACATTTGCATGTGTCTTACCAGTAACTGAACCTTTTAACAGAACAATTGGTCCAAAAACCATTTTACAAGAAACACCCAAAACATTCTTCTAGGATTGTGTTTTACAGTTACTGCAATGCAATCTGGATTTAAATCCTCCCGTTATACTCTTCCTTGATGGCCTTGTTGAAACTGTTGAAACTGTGTAAAAATGCTCTAGAGCATCAGAAAAAAGTACTTTATTGTTCACAATTATAACTGTAAATAATTATGCCATAAGTTTTTGGAGTAAGTAGCTTCATTTTTTTAGAAAGTTCTTTAAAAATGGGGTTTAGAATTTTGTTTGTCATGATTATAAATACAAAATGATGCATTGTTTACATCACAACAATATGTGATAATCTGCATAATTTTATCAAAACAAAGTGGCCCGATAATTGTGGCCACCATCTGTATTAGGCTTAGGCTTGTTGGAAAAAAAGTATTTATCATCTTTTCTGGCTCTAAATATATATCTTCTTCCAGATGTATCATCTCATACTTCACTAAGTCAAAATCTTCTGCCCTTTTCATAGTGTCAATAAAGTCATCTAAATATTCTAACTCAAAACCAAAACCTCTATAATATTCAAACTCCATTTTTGTATCTATTTTTATATTATTTAATAAAAATATTTTAATATTTTGTAATATTTTTCTTTTGTAAAAATTTAGTACCAATAATAGTTCTATTCAGTATTCCACCAGAATTGAATGATTGTAATTGTAATAGTATTTTTATATAGTTAATGGTACCATTATATTAATTGAATTACAAATCATTTATTAATAATAATTTCTCTAGATTCTTTAACTTTAATTTCATTGTAATACTATATTCCAAAGTCTATCTGTTATATACAATATAATATGAAGTTCATCAAGTATCCAATTTTCTAATATAATCATTGTAAAAATAATAGTTCTAAAGTATATCCATTATATATATTTATATTATCCATTTACTTTGATATTAACATTAATTGACTATTTCTTTTTTTGTAATGGTACACTATGGACAAAATTTGGATATTTGCACCTATAAAAATAAACAATTTTTAATTTTTTACAATTGATGTATTTTTATGCCATATTTAAAATCTAGCATATAACTAATTACCACTACTTGATAAATTTGTAGGCCACCTTCTATAATATATATATTACTATCTAATACAATATATGAATACACAAGAAAGGACATTTAAGGCCAATAAACAGTTGATTACAATAGGTAAGACGAAGAATATCATACTATATAATAATAAATAGAAAGAAATATAATCAATTAAAAGAGAAAAATAAGAAATAACTAAAAAATAAAAGAAATAATAGAAAAACTGGTATTAACTTACCCTAAAGTTTCCAACAAGAAGATATTTATACACATCTATAAAAAAAAGATAAATGCATTTGGGTATAGAATGCCTTAATAGCTTAATTATCCTATTAGCTAATCCATGCTTGTATAAAATAATTAATATGATGTCCCTTATAATCTCATTTTTATTAACTATTTTACATTTAATTTGATTATTACTTGATTTTCTACTGGTAACAAGTATGATCTTCTAGTGACTTTAGCCCTTTGAGTTGAGTCATCTGCTTCTTGCTAGAATTTTATTCAGACTCAATTTTTTGATTTTAGATTTAACATAATTTTGGAAGTTATATGAAAGTAATACTAACAGTTGATATTTAGTGCTATACAAAGTATTTTCCAAGTTCTAAATACACAACAACTTTATTTTCCTTTAGAATGGTATTTCTTTAATGTTTTTATATTGGCTAATTTAAAGTTAACTAGCAAATTTGCTGTAGTTTGGCTTTCAGATGTAATATTTTCTTTCTTTAAAATTTCCAATTTGCAGGAAACTATCATACTGGTAAGCCACAGTCCAGTATTTTTGTTTACATTTTCACTCCCATTTTTTCTGTATTTTGATGCTTATAGATGTGACTTTTTTCAAGAAGTAAAAGCTTCCTTGTAATGTGTTATCCTATTTTAGCAGGTATATTGTAAACTATCAATTTATAATTGGTGGTGTATTTTTAGTTAGTTAATATTTAATTATTTTTGTTAATGAAGATCCATTATTCTTGGGTTTTTTCTTCAACTTCTCAGTTATTGGAATAGTGGTTCTGAGTTTAGAGGCTTTTGTAATAGATGGAATTTATTTTTATGATTTATACTGCATATTTTGTTTATTACTGTACAGATAAATTTATGATGTTTGTACCATAACTTCAGTATTCAATATCCATTACTTGCAGTATCAATTAATGGATTTTCTTTTGAAATCATTAAGTTTAAAATAAGGACCTCTATTTAAAAGAAGGAACCAAACATTAGATGTTTTAGTTTTTTGTCTAATATTACTAACTCCTGCAATTGTCATCTTCCCCTTCATTTTCATTTCCAGGTGTTATTTAATAACTTATTAAAAAAATATAAAAGTGAGGAAGGTGAGAGTATCAAGTATGGATAAGAATATTGAGCAAACAATTACTGAATTTGACAAGCTTTCATGGCGAAAAAATCTAATATTTTTGTAATTAAATTATCATCCGCTTTTTTCAATTGCTTAATTGCAACATTAAATTGATCTATTGTAGTCTCATATTTTTTCCAATTATTACTGAATAAGAAATCATTATAATTATGATCTCTAATATCTAATAGATTTGTGTTGTAAAAAGATTAAAATTATGGAAATATCAGTAGTTTATTTTCCAATATAGAGTAAGAGATCTTTTAAAGTATCATCATTACTTTCATTACTTTGCATATAAGTCTCAATATAAAGTTCATACATATAGCGGGTATTTTATTTTATGACTGCAAAATGCTTGTATTGAGTTCTATTGTCCTTGGTAGTGGTAGTAGGAAGTATTTTTCCATATGCTGTTTAGCATCAGCATTTTGTTTAGGTAGAATATTTCCTTTGGTACTCTGTTATGTAAGAACTTTTTTTGCTTCAAATACAACTGACTTCTATATAAGTCTAAAATCTATATACCACACTTTGATTGTATTCCTAGAGTTTTCCATAATGGTGGTATATATTTCTTCTAAAAGATAAAAATTCTTCTTTGAAAAAATTTGAGTTCTAAGATTGAAGAATTCCAAATAGCACAATCTAAAATGTAATTAAGGAATGTTTAAATTTTACATTCTATAAGATTAAGGTGTTTGTGCTTTAGTAAAACCATATACAGTCAGACCTCTATATGGTCACCTAATCAGTTCCAGAGGTCCGACTGTACTCCTGTAAAAACCCAAACAATTGAGATGATTAAATTAAGGATTTATATAAAATAGTTATCATCAATTTTGATAATATCCTTCTATCTAGAATTGTTTAGAAATGTAATAACATAAAAAGTTATATCATATATATTATCCTAAAGAATACTCTAATAGATTATCATTTAAGATGTAAATGGTTATTTGGATTTCTGGACAGTAACTCTCTTTATCTTCTTAAGATATAGGTATTTTGGCAGAATGAAAGTATTTGTACTTATCACAAAGTCAAATAAAACCGTAAGGTTTGTGTAATGAACTCTAAGTATTGCGTTGCTATAAGACATTTTTTTTTGTAAAAGCAAAGGATATCGCGTTTCTAAAAAGGATTTCACAAATTTTGGAAGTGTAGTTTTTTTCCAACTAGAATTGTTTGAAATATGATTATTAAAGGGTTGTATTTCATTAATTTATATTCAGTTTTGTTTTCTTAATTTATTTTTACTTTTAAAACTAAAGTAACTTTTTTTGTTTAATTGTATTAGAGTTCTAGACTTCTAGTAAGAATAAAGAACTCTGGACATATGTATTTAAACTACAATAATTAGATGTGTATTATGTATAATGTAGATTTTAAATATAGTAGTATCTTCATTTAAAACTGTTGCATCTTTTGTACCATCTACAATGACAATAAATGAAATGGCCATAGTGATTACAATTTTAAGAAAGTATCATCCATTGTGTCTATTAATACAGGAGTCTCTAACCAAGTATTTAATCATCATAAGTAATGGAAATTTTTTCTAAAAGTATTAAGGAATATTGATGAATTAGTTCTTTTATTTAATTTTTTGTTTACTTGTTTTTCAATAAAAGGCTTGGTTTGGCTTGGTTTCAGTTGGCAATTGAGCTTAGTTGGGCTTATTTAGTTGGGGCTTAGGAAGCTTACACATATAACAACTTATGACATAATATTCAGTTTATTATAAACTCCACCTTGTTAGATTCAACTACAACCAATCAAATTATAATACTATAATCATGTAATTATTAAGTGTAATATAAGATTTTGATTATCCTTATGGGCTTAGAAAAAAAAACAAAATTTTTTTGTTAAACAATAATTTTCATAAAACATTATTTGTCACAACTCGTGACTTTCCTATAAAAAATTTTTCAGAAAATGATCACGTGTCTGTGTTTCTTCGGAATAAAAAAATTGATCATTTATCAGAGAATTTTTTCATATAGTTGAAGAATCATATACAAGTTTTAAGCTTCAAATTTTTTGAACTATAAGTAATAATTCTGATATTTAGATAGATAGAACTTTAAGTTTCAATCTAATTTCAACTATAATGAATCTATAAATTAAGTTTACAATATAGGTGTTGCAAAATGCATAAAATAATTATTAATTGCTACTTTACAGAGAGGTACATTTTCCAAAAGAGTTGTTGCATATAATATTGCTTTACAACCTATAATAAACATACTTTAATAATAAAATTCAAAAAAAATAGTATAAACATAAAACTCTTATTTTTTTCAACTAAAATCTTATCATCATATAATACCGGTTCTATTATATTAGCCTCTGTAAGTGTCTTCCAATTTTTGGGATAATAAATCAATATATATAACGCTTTTTTGGTGACCCCATCCAAATCATTGACTGCAGTCACTGCAAAAAATATATGTAAAATCAATCATGTATGTTATAGTAAAATTGCGTACCAAAATGATGAGCTAGGAATTATCAATTAAATTTCCTTATCATATTTGTTTTTACGTTTCACTTTATTGGTGTTATATTAAAAATTACATTTAATTTAAGGTGACTATTTTTCTTTTAATTTAATTGTTAAAGTTAAAACCATAAATGAATTATTTTAAAGTTTTTAAATGTTAAAAAAAGATGCTTTCTTCATAATTCTGCTGCATGGCACCTTATCTTTTCAGATATTATACAACGGTTTATCATTAATTAAACTTTTCTAGATTAAATACTATAAAATCTTTATTACACACAATTATTGATGTAATCTTTGCGCAATAAACCATATTGGTTATTTGCGACTAGCAATACATTTAAACATACATAGAGTAATAGATACAAGATATATGGTTTTACCATCGTATAAACAAGCAAAAAATTTAATAAATATAAAGAATTTAAGTTCTTCGTTTAAATAAAAACGGAATTTCTAACCCTGTAAAAAAAAATCTGGGAAAAATTCCGATAAATGATCATTTTTCTAGTTTTTATTCCGAAGAACTCGGACACGTGATCATTTTTCTGAAAAATTTTTTAAAGGGATCCAAATAATTTCTTAAGTTTCCATTATGTAAGTAATTTAAAACCGTCATATAATTTGGATCTTGAGCTATTTCATAACATGCAACATCATAAAAATGAATCTGAAGATGTGATTTAATTTAATTATTAACGTAAAAATATTGTTAATAAATAAATACAAGTACCAATTGTTGAATACAAATCAAAATAGATTTAAATTAGTACTTCATTTAATAATATCAGAAGAATTATTTAAACATTTTAATACATATTCACCACTAGAAGTACAACACCTATTAATAGAAGTTGGAATCGACCAAAAAAACCTTAATTGATTAATAATCAATTAACAAGCTATCATAATTGAATAATAATCGATTAATTAATTATTCATTTGACATATAAAATTTGCATTTAATTGGTTTATGTATTTAATTTATCTATCAATTTTAACCCACACCGTATTTTTTGACATTTATTGCGTCATAATCAGTGTTCCAAAATATTTTTTATTTATATAAATACTTAATTACAGAATTTATAAATAGTGTTAAAAAAATAAACAAATAAACCAAAATATGGATATCTATTATAATACTTAAATAAAAGTATTAATACTTTTTTAATAAAATTTATTAGTTTACTATATTTACCATAAGAGAACGTTTCAATTATGTAATTAGAATATTACTTTATTAACAGCAAGTGTGAACACATCAATATAATTTGAATTTCTTTTAATAAAAAGAATTCTTGAAAAACTTTGGGAGAGTTTGTTTATTTATCATGCTAATCTACATTTTTAATCGATTTAATTAATTGACTAATTAATCGATTTTTTGAGTTAATCGATTTCAACCTCTACAGTGATCTATACCATTTTTGATCTTCAATATCCAATGATCAATATCATAATATATTTTACCAAATCCACCTTCTCCAATATAAGTGTATCCATTCAAACACTTTATAAATAAGATTAAGTTGTGATTGTTGCATAAAATTCATTTAATTTTTAAAGTTATTCTTAAACCTTCTAGCATTACAAGGCTGATACCATTCTTATCCTGTACCAGGTTCATTATACTTGATTTCTTTTTTTCTAAATCTTCCTATTCTTTTATCTGTACCTTCTGATTTGTAGAAATCGTAAAATGGTACTTTTAATGATCAAACATTATTACAATTTTAATTATAAAAATTCAATATTACTATAATTATTAATAACTAAAAAACTTTAAATAGCACTTCGGACTTAATAGATAAACCTATATATTTTTAATATATATCAAGAATGACATTTTTGCCGCATTACACTTCAGACTAATAAATATGAGGACTACTATGGTCACATGACCGTTCGTTATAGAAAGTATTAAGTTATTATATAGCATATAGGGGCTGGTTAAGTTCAGTTCGGATGCGTTATATAAAGTTTTATTATAAAAGTTCGTTATATCCAGTGGAAATATTTATAAAAAATCGGTTCTGGAAATTATGATTCGGTATAATGAGGTTTCGGTACAAACAGGTTCGTTATAACCAGAGTCGACTGTATAATATATAATAAGTTAAACCAAACGGGTCGGTTAGAGTATAAAGATGCACGAATTTGTACTACAGTTACATTAATTTTTTATGCAGAGAAAAAAAAAGTATTAGACTATAATTGTAGATAATCAAAATGGTTATAATATCACAAAATGACAATAAGCTTCTTTTTAGATTATAAATTAACATTTCAGGAGAATAATATGCCCCTTTATCAACGTGAATTTTTGCCTTTTTCTTGATGTCTCTTACCATCATGAAATAATGAAATCAAATTCATCAAATAATGATAAAAATCCCGCTTTGACAAGTTCAGCAAGTGAGATTGAAATTCCATATTTCTTTGTCCAACGCCGTATGTTCACCATATAAGAATATTTAGAAATTTCTTTCCAACTTAATGTTTAAAGTTTGTGTATGATTTTCAAGGTTTGGTACAATGTTGTTGTTATTCAATTTTTTTTAAGTTGCTATTTTATTACTTTATTTTTGTAATAGTTGTTATTATCTAGTCATTACGTATTTTTTCAAGAATTGAAACATTTTGGTTATGTTTTGCTCGATATAAGTCGTGATATTAGTTTTGCTCGAAACCTAACGTGGCTTCTTATCGCAATATTTATTAAGAAAAATTTGTAAGAAATTTTCTTAATACTGCTTAATGTTAATTTATGCTGCTTGAAAATTTTCATAAATTTTCTTAATTGTAAGAGACTTTAGCACTTTAGCATGTAAGGCTATGGTAGTTGTGGTGGTACCAGATCAATTACTTTAAATGGTAATTTTTTTTAAAAAAAGCCATCAAGATTTAGTTTTCATTTTTGCTTTGTAATACAATTTTTTTTTTTATAAAAAAAAAATATCGTTTACTATTTATAGTACAGAAATAAAAAACCCATTAAGAAGTCACATGAATGTTAAGTTATAATGAATTGATTTTCACTCAATCAACCCATGAAAAAAGTTGTACAACTTAGTTATGCTCTATGTAAACCATTCAAACACTAACTTATTTTAATAAATAATGTTTTAAGATTCCAGATCACGAATTAAATATTTTGAAATTCAATATAAATTGAGAAACTTAATTTTTCGTATATACTGTAAATCGACAACTAGGAAAATTTTTAAATTTTTTTGCATCTTTATAAATAAATCTATTCCTTTTATCAAGGATCAGCCCAATTAAGCAAATAAGAAATTGACGTTACTTTTCTTTTTGAAATTTCTATACTTTAAATTTTTATTTATTTATTATTGTTTGATTGATGTCTAAACCAATAGAACAAGTTTCTTAAATAATTTTTTTGAGCTTTTGTTTTTATTATTTATTATTTTTTATTGGCCGGTCAAGAAATGTGTACCAGGTTAACTTATAGTGGTAAAATCTGTACTATTTTTTACATTTTCACATCCATTATTTCATATAGCGTGTAACTATATCATGATCATGCTGATGATCATCTAAAATTGGCGCACATTTCATACGTGCTCGTTATTGATAATAAAAGTTGTAAATTAATTGAATTTCTCCATATAATTATCCATACCGTACCATACTTGTTATACATATAACTTGTATTATTATAAGTACAGCTGATAAAATTTCCAAAATATAGTAGCATACCATACCACCGTGCGTCTCTATATTAAGTAAGTTTATCTGTTACGCACAGTTATTATCATTATTTTGCATATATCAATATATATTTTAAATAGTCTAATAGGAAAGGGAATAATGAATAAGATGAGAGTTAGAATAAACATACATTAATTTTGTCAATAATATTGTCCTGTTTATAAATTTAATATTAGATATCAAGTGTATTAAATACTCTTTGAAAAATCATTTTCATGATTATTCATCTGAGTTATCTGGCTGTATTGACTTACACTACGAATAAACTTAATCAAAATTACAATAATTAATAATATTATCCCTAAATAATATAAAGTATTATTAACATTTCAGGATTCTTGATGCTCAGTAATTCAAAGTTACTACGCAATTCTTGATAATCTTAATACATTAAACCATAAAGAAAAATTTAGCCACAAATTTTATCTTGACACTGATTCGCATCAGTAATTCAATAACTTAAAACCGCTATTCTTGATCATCATAATGCAGTAAGCCACAAAGAAAATATAGCCATAAATATTTAATCAGCATCTTGAACACTTACTCGCATCAGTAATTCAATTTTAACTTAAAACCGCAATTCTTGATCATCATAATGCAGTAAGCCACAAAGAAAATTTAGCCACAAATATTTAATCGGCATCTTAAACGCTCAGTAATTCAATTTAACTTAAAAACGCAATTCCTGATATTTTTAATATTTCTCTGTGAATTTTATTATTAGTTCGATGTTACCGTATTTTATATGTTATAATCTAAAATATTTTAACTGTTACTTCTATAAAAACTCCGTAAAATGAGCCTTTCACGGATATCCATTCACGAAAAATGTAAATAATTTGATAAATTCTGTAATATAAGTTATTGATTCCGAGGATACGAGCCTTTTACGAAAAAAAGATGGAATATAAAAAATGGATCAACTTTTTTTATAGGGATAGTTAATCATCATTTAAATATTACTGCATTATTATTAATATAAGACGACGAATTACCAACAATAGTTAATTGCAAAATTTTGAAGATGTGAACTTCCTGCATTCTTTTATTAAATATGAACTAAAGTTTACATGCAGCAACGAACGACCATCTATCGCCGCAGTTACTGCTACTGTGGACGCTAAAGCATCCCGTTATGCTGCATCGATCAGAATCCAAAGAGGACGCACCGAAATCATTGCCGATTTGAGAAACATGGTTAAAGAGTTATTAAAAGCGTTCTACCAAACTTGTGGGCGAAAGCCTGAAAGAATATTATTTTATCGAGACGAGGTTTCTGAAAGCCAGTTCGAAAACGTAAAAGCTGCTGAAGTATAAGCGATTAAAAGTATTTATTACACATTCATGCTTATCGTTAATTTGATTGATTTATTTTGCTAACTTTTAATTATAATAGCCGATTGACATGATTATAATCTACGATCACGTTTATTGTGGTGCAGAAGAGACACCACGTATTTTCCCAATAGATGAATGTGATACAGATCGATCGGAAATTGTCTTCCTGGTACAGTAATCGATACAGTTATAACCCATCCGTTTGAATTCGACTTTTGTAAGTAATTTTAATTTACATTAACATATGATACTGATATACAATTTATAACAAACATTTCTAAATGATTTTAATTTAAAATCCTTAATAGATTTGCAAAGTCACGCCGGGCTATTAGGGACGCTCACTATTATGTTCTATATGATAATAACGGCTTTATTTCCAAACATGTAAGTTAATTTTAATTTAATTTAATATATTTAATATAGTAACTAATTTATGTATTTAATAATTTAGGTTACAAACATTGTCATACGCGTTCGGTTATCGGTATCTTGGTAAGATTTTAAATTGCATTTGTTATTATCGTATGCAGTAATAGTAATAATTGTCTTATATTTATATAGGTACCGCCAGTATATTATGCACATTTAGTTACCAAACGAGCAAAACTCCACGCGCGCGGCAGGCCACTTAGTGATACGGAGTCCGAAGAAAGTGCAGGTGGTGCTGCGGTCACATTTGGAGTAGTAAAGACGGAGCTACAACGGGTAAATATTACAAATGAATAAGCATATCTCAAATTTATATCGTTCTTAAATATTTCATATTCTAAAATAAACTCTCCTCTTTAGGTTATGTATTTCAGTTTGTGTTACTATTTTCGCACGAGTCATTGCAAAATTTTTTATTTTTATTTAAAAAAACTATAATAAAATAAAAAAATTGATATAATTTATTATGAAGAATATTTTCTCCTAACGAAAATAAAAATTAAATTATTTTTAGATTTTTTTTTCCAGAATATTATTAACATTCAAGTAAATCTGTTAAGAAATAAATAAATAACTTTATTTTCCTAAAAATATTTATTCACGAAAATGTAATTAAAAAAAAGGTTATTACTGTTATATATTATAAACAATGAGATGAATTTAATGAAAATTAGCTAATTCAAAAAATTTTCTAGAAACACTTCTTTATGTATTTAGTATAAAAACAATAATAACCAAATGGAATAAATAATTTTCGCCGAAATGTCCATTTGGCGAAATGTCCATTCGATAAAATGGCTTCGGCAAAATGGAATTCGGCGAAAAGTCCGGATATCTAATTTCTTATAAATATATCCGTGTATAATAACTGAATAAGTTTTTCTCATTGAATAAAATAAATCTATAAAAAATTACGAACCGATCTTCACAATAATTTCAGAAAATATAAACTTTATAAATTTAGGTAATTAATAATATATGATGAACGCTTAAATTATGTTTCCACGCACACATGCATAAATATATTTCATATGAATTATAACTTTTTATATAACTTCGTTGTATTATTACTTTTTATGAACAAGCTTTAATATAGTTCGCTATTAATAATTAGTAAACTACTAGGCAGCGGAAATCGTTATTTTTCTTTTTAAAAAAAAATATATGAATTGGCTACAAGTAAGCAAATACATGAATTCATTATACTAAACTGCCTAAATCTTCACCCACATATTCTCTTCGGGAAAACCGTTATAAAGTCCGAGGTGCCATTTAAAGTTATTGCTGTACATCATCACGTGCCGGATGGACATCAACAAATCGTCATCGAGCGTAGGAAAGTATATATTCCTTCGTTACACTTCGGATTAATCAGGTAATTAACGTCCTAAATTAACATTTTGTGAAATATTACTTTGAACAAATGTTTAGTCTCACAGAATGATCCAATTGGTTCGGGATTCGGTTCCATTATATAAATTTAGTTTCATTCATTAATATTAAGGGGTTTTGTTCGTCCTCTGTAATTATAAATTCCCAGGCTTTCTAGTTATAAGAGATATTAAACGTTTTTTCTTTATTATTGAGTAAAAAATGCCTAAACTTAACAAAGATATTCTTTTTTTGATTTTCAAAGAATTACAAAAAGATTCCAAATCTCTCTTTTCCTGCCTAATGGTTAATAGGTTTTGGTGCGAAACTGTTATTCCAATTTTATGGAAAAATCCTTGGTGCTACGATATTAATTATCGTAATAAAAATTCATTATACTCTTTAATCACTTCCTGCTTACAAGATGATATCAAAGAATCTCTAATAAGCCAAGATATCTTCTTACCTTCCATTTTACACCAACCTCCTCTTTTATTTGATTACTTATCTTATTGCAGAAGTATAGATGTAGACATATTGAATGATATAATTTCTATAGGAACTTCAGAATCACATAATCAATTTTTTTTACAACTAGAAATTTACAATCTTTTAATGAGGAAATGTTCTGAATTTAAGTATATAAATATTATATCACTTCAGCATCAAATATTTTACTTTCCAGGAGCTAAGGATCGACTTGAACCACTTTACGAATTAACATGTGATACATGTATTAGTTCTTCTTACTTCCATGGATTAGCACGTTTTTGCCAAAATATTCAAAGGCTTATTATTATAAACAAAAAAATGAATATGAATCAAGGATTAGTCAAATTAATAGAAAATCAAAGAAATCTAAAATATTTTGAGTTGAGGGATGATTTTAACGAAGAAGATTTTATACAAGAAGATCCTTATAAAGAAATTTTTCTTGCATTAGTAACAAAAGCTGACTCTCTTAATCATTTAATAATGTACCTTAATTTTATTGATTGTTATGAATACACAATCATTCAAGATGTACTCACAAAACTTCATAAATTAAAAACGTTAATAATTAATAATGTTTATATCTATTTTTCTGAAATCAAATTAAAAATGTTGGGGTATCGTGAACTTGAGACCTTTAATATTGATTTCATTTCGTTAAATGATGCTTCTATTATAATTGAAAATAGTGGAGAACATCTCAGAGAAATTTTATTAAGATATATTGATTATGGATATTGGTATGATAACCTTGATGAAGGTTCTCTTAATTTTATTCGTAAAATCCATCAAAATTGTCCTTCGGTTGAATATTTGTCATTACTATTTCCATCAACAGCGGTTCATTTTAGAGAATTTGAAACGTTATTAAAAAGTTGTCAAGCTTTGAAATCATTATTATTAAGTATATCAACTATTAATAAAGAAGAAACTGGAAGAGAATTATTAAAGATATTGGTTAGATCGGCACCAACAAACCTAAGAGAAATTAGATTTTTTGAAGAATTTCAATTTACTTTGAAAAACTTGGAGACTTTCTTTAAAAATTGGAAGGACCGACCTGCACTTACTATAATTACATCTAATCCTATGTATAAGGGAGATGACTATATGAAATTGATCGATAAATACAAAGAAAATGGAGTAATTAAAGAATTTAGGTGTGATTCTGAAAGTAATATATACTATGAAATTTAAAGTAAATAGCTCAGTCATAATTTATCATATATGTTTATATTTTATTAAATTTGTAAATTTGTATTATTTCTTTGCGTTATATGTAATATTAAGTTTGAAGTTTGTAATAGCGAATTTTTTCCAAAAATTGGTTCGTTCTTTCGATTAATAAGAATCGTATTATAAGTTACAAATAAAAAAATGTTTAAAATATTTACCATATATATATATACAGTATATATATATAACGTAAAATTGAGTATTTGAACTTTTTTGCGATAAAGCTTAATATTCCATCAACGATTCTATATTTTTGGCATAATACTTTTGATTTTCAAAAAAAAATTTGAACTTTTTGAAGAATAAATAATTGAAATTATTTTATTTCATTTTTTATTACACAATTATTATTATATTAGTATTTGCCATTTAAGTCAGCGAAACCTACGCATTCGTGTAATTTACATAAAGATTTCCCTCCTGAGGAAATTTTCTCTTTCCTGTTAATTAAATGAAAGAAATCGAGGAAGACCGATATGTTAAAAAAGTAGTGATTGCGTTGCCTACTCAATTTATCTGAATATTTCTCAGTATCAAGATATAAAGAATGCTGGTTTGATAGTTAAGTTAGAATTCGTATCGTTAATCAGCAGCCATCACGTATGGGAATGAAAGTTACGAGAAACAAAATATTCTTGTCTTTGATTTGGTGGTGGTACTTGTGGCGCCTCTCTTAGTAGCTTTTGATAAAGGAATTTTTGAAGTAAAAGCCGTTGTTGGTAACTAATAATTATATCGTCTAGTAAATCATTTTGTACAAGAATAAAGGGAAAAGTCAATCCATGAGTGATCTTTGTTGTTTAAGAACAAAATGTGAACGTGCAAAACATATTCTTTAAAAGTGTGAATTGATTCATGATACCGATAAAAAGATTTTTAATAAAACTACGTGTACTTTATGTAAGATTACCGACGATTCAATTTTTACATCAAAGGCTTTAGACCGTGACAAATTCGAGAAATTGAATAATTGTTTTATTCTGCAATAAAACTTTTAGGAAAGCAAAATCAAGTTCATATTCCAAGAATTCCAAAGATGATAAAAAAATTATTTAATAAAGAAAATATAATTATATCTATTAATCCTGATGAGGCTGCTGTTTATAGTGCTGCTGCACAAGCTGCTATTTTATTAGGTGATACTTCTAAATAGATTAAAGATATTCTTATACGTGATGACTGCTTTACCTTTTAATGTTGTGACTTTTGGTGGTGTAATAATATTTTCGAAATTTGAATTAATTCTCATCAAGCAAGAGAACGTAGGCCCTAACAACTATTTGGATCGTATTCCTCAAAAAATCTGTATCGATTAAAGTATATGAAGGCGAAATTTATCATTACTTGATCGGGGAATTTCCAATTTCTCGACATTGAAGTCTCTCAGTATAGTCAAAAGAAGAAATTGGATACATGAGTTTGTGATGAATTTTAAATATACATTTAATTATTTGTTATAATCATTTTATTTAACACACTGTTTTCAATAATGACAGTAGCTGTCAAAGCTGAGAACGATCGTGCAGAAAATGAAATAATTGTAAAAAAAGTACAAACACAAAGTTACTTTGAAAGTTACGTGCAAAACTTAAAAAAACACAATTAAAGTAAGTTTCTCTGGTTATTGGTTATTAATATCTTATCTACTTGATCGTATTTTAAATTTTTTATTTATATAGTAAAACATAAATTTTGGATTTAGGATGATGTCGTACAGAGCGCTATAAAAGAATCAATCGAGAAGCAGAAGGAATGCTTGATTATAATGAAGTGCAAGAATATAAGCATATACAAAAATTACTCGAAGAGATTGTTCCAAAAATAACATCTGATAACCAATAGAATATAGTGCTATCACCATACATAAAATAATCGTTAATTTAGAAGCCAGAATTTATTTGAATTATCCAAATTAATTCAAAACAGATCTAATTCAATACGAATTTTTATTTTTTTATTATGAAGATATAGAATAATCGGTTCAATTTGTTGACCTATAAAAAATTTTTTGGAAAAACGATCACGTGCCTGAGTTTCTTCTGAATAAAAACTAGAAAGCGATTATTTTTTCCAGGAATTTTTTTATAGAGTTGTGATGTTTGATTGAAAGAAAAAGAAATACAAATTAATAAATATTTCCCAAATAAAGTTATCATTTCAATATGAACAAAATTCTATCCATGATTTAGTGTTCTAAATGTCATCGAGCGCGTAATATTTCAAATTTTTCTTCCATATTAAACTTTGAAAGCTTCTGAGGGTAGAACTTACAAACGCCTTCGATTATTAAAAAAAGGTCAATTGAGTTGCTCTTACATTATTACGTACAATTATTTGCGTAATACTAGAATACTGTGGATTTTGATATAATGGATCCTTCTACAGATCGGAAATTCATTTTGGCAAAAGAGATTTTAAATCTGATAAAAAAAATTACGATCCGAATTAATAGAAATGTTATAAATTCTTCTCTAGTTCCAACTTCCAAATTACAGGTATTATTATTTGTAGTCGAGATTTATTTTCTTATTGTAGCGTTGTGATTATGCATATACATATGGACGCTCACAATTTTGCAATTGTAAATTGTAATAATAATTAGAATTGAAATAGTATCTGCTGGTATCTCTACAATAAATTCGTATCTATATGATAATTTTTTATCAAAATTTTATTACACGTTTAAATTTTTATCACTTTCTCGTATTTAAATATATTTTATTAAATAATATATAGATAAATTTTTTTTAAAAAAAATAATTGTTTTTTTTAAAAAATTTTTTAAAAAAATATAATTAAAATTTTTTATTATAGTTAAATAAATTTATTGAACTCCTTTAAACTTTCTTGTGAAATGAATATCATGAATGCGATCAGATAATATCTTATAGATATCTTTATCGTTTCGTGGTGCCTGATTCCATAAAATACTGGCGGCTTTAGTCCATTTCATTTTGCTTCATTATATACGTTTCTCCTTCTGAATATTAAAAATGAGGTTTGAGACTTTTTTGGTCGAGGCTCGCCGACCGGAGAAAGGTATGAAAATATTTTTTATATCGATTCTATTAATTGAAGATGTCACCAAGTAATCAATTGGTTCAATTCCTAACATTTTTAATCTTTATTGGAAAAAAAAAGTTGACTTTTTTTCTTTTCTGAAATAAATTTAGGCGCTTATACTATAAATGAATTTTTCATCTATTTTCACAATAAAGGGGCATTATATCATGTGATATGATCACTTTGTTCAATAACTTATTAATAATATTTTGAAAATTCTAAAATAATTTTTATCGATCAGATCAATAATGTGACATGGTCCGTTGTATGATGTATTTAGAAATGGTACAAACCATCTTATTGAAGTACGATATAAAATTATCCTAATCATTTTATTCACTGCATTCCTAGTTCAGTTGGAATTAACACGTTTTTTAAAAATGTCACCAAATTCATAGCTGGTATTATTTATAATGCCTTAAAAAATTTGTAGATCATTGGCCAAACGCGTAAGCATAATCTTGGCCAAAAATATTTCCTTTTTCGCGTTTTAACAGTCGATGGAAAGGAATTTCCATAAGGCTGTTCTAGGCATCTAAATGAATTACGTAAATAATTCTGTGAAACAATGTGATCATCAAGGGCGTATTTACATGAGACTTTATTAAGACATGAATTTCTGTAAAAGGAACGATTAAAAAGTGATTTTTTAAAAAAATTATTCATATATAAAAATATGTTGCTTATTTTAATCTAATTATGGAATAATTGGTACAAAAATGTGTGAAACATAAAAATAAACGAATAAACGAATAAATGAAAAAAATGTATAGCAAAAAAAAATTTTACAATGAATTTTTACAATTTTACACAAATAAAAAAATAAATAAAAAAATACTTTTTCAAAATCTTAAGTAGGTTAATCAATTTTTTTGCTTGTTTCTAACAGGTTTTAAAATGGTTTAAATGATAATTTTTTAAAAAAATATTACACTTCTTTTTAAGAATTTCGATGTATGTTGGCGTTTCAGAATTGATCATATGCCATCTTTTGTAGTATTTATTTAGATAAAATATTTTTTTTTTTTAATAAAAGATAAAGAACCTAAATGGGGCATTTTATCAAAGAAAAGTATTCAATAAATGAACATATTTAGTTAATTTATTTTTTTTTATTATTTTTTTTTTTTTTTTAAAAAAAAAAAAAAAAATAATAAAAAAAATAAAAAATTTATCACACAATTTTTAACTTTTCTTTTATTTTTATAACTGTACTCAGCAGACTCAGCAGTACTATTAATTTTCGATGTATGATGATGATGATCATACAATAACGATGATCTGCTATATTTAATGTGACTTTTCGATCACGAATTCACGATTAAAGTAATCACGGATATGTATTCTTTTACATAAATAAATTCTGATTATATCACGTGTGATAAATTTGCCCATTAAAGTTTTATAATTATTTAGCTTTTTTTTTTTTAGTAAAAAAAAATGCATAATATATTATGACATCATTTCCTTTTTTTTCTTTATCAAAATCTTTTTTTTTTTTTTCTTTGTTAATGTACATTTTTGGACTTGTAATCGGAATTTTAATCCGAAATTTTTGTTCATAAATTTAAAATTTAAAATTCTACATTCAAAAATTTACTAAAAATAAATTTTTATTATTACTCAATAACAATATAACAAAGTCAGAAAGTCAGATAAAGCGGTAATTACGCAAGCCAATGCAAAGATAGCCGGCGTAAGCCGAAAAAGCAATGACTTATTTATTTAATACAAATTTTATGTAACGTCGTGTAATGTACTTGACATCTGACGCGTTTTATGGTTAAACACTGTGTGTTCCGTATGTTCCGTTCAAAGAAAATAATAATTTTGCTTTATTTTACGCCCAAAATAGAATCATGATTGTTAAATATATATATTTTTTTTATAAAAAGGTACTGAAAATTCCTAGAGAAATGGCAAAAATATTTCAATATTTTTTTTTTTTTTTTTACAAAAAACAAAAAAAAAACAAAAGAACCAAAATTTTATTATGGCTTATTACTCTTCCTTAATTTATTATTTAATTCCTATTACTTCCTTTAATCCAATTATAATTAATCTCCAAAGAATTTCATTCACTTACAAAATAGAACTAAAAATGTCTAGCGATAGTCATAAAACCATATATAGTATACTATTGCTAATTAAAGCTTATTATTTATTGCTTATTTTTCACTCTTTTATAAATGCAATAAAATGAATGTTAAAGATTCAGATGTACGAGCATTGAATTATTAGATTCAGATGTACGAACATTGAATCGTTTTTATTTGAAACAAGTCAGCAAGCCCAGCAGAACAACTTTCTTTTAATAATTCTCTTTAACGGGCTAGTTCATTTCACCGACAATCATTTCACTGATATCCTTCTTAATTCGCTATCCCTATCCTAACCCTAATTCAATTCCTAATTCTTTAATCCTAAATTCCCTTGTCAGTGATCTGATTATCGGTGAGACATTTGTCTTGCCGGTAACGTTAGAATCACAAATATAATAAAAATTATTTATTTATAATCATTGCTTCTTAATGATTTTGATTATAAATAATATATAACGGAAGAAAAGGAAGAACGAGGAAAAAGTCCTAGGTGGATTGAATTTGAAGAAAAGACTGATTGTCTGCAATTAAACTAAACTCCCAAATAATATTTAATAATTTAAGTACTGCGCTTTCATTTAATGAAATGAATATACACAACGGTGAATATTTTCATGATATTGGATATATTATCGTTGATGTTAAGTTATTGCAGATTATTAATGAAATTTATTATAGTTTTAAAATTTAATTTTTGTGTATTCATTCATGACTTAAAATTTAATAAGTGAAAATTATTATAATAGGAATTTATTCTAGTTTAAAATTTAATTTTTTTGCATATTCATTCATGACTTAAAATTTAATATTAATTAATAGTTTCTAGTTTAAAATTTAATTTTTGCGTATTCATTCATGACTTAAAATTTAATAAATCAAAAATTATTGTCCCAAGTTTAAAAATTTATATATTATTCGTTCAAGTCCAATGATAAATTTCACTAATAAATATTATTTAATAATATTAAACGATTTCTTATTGTGATATGAGCATATTGTCTTATAAAAAAAAATGTAATTTCTAAATTTAAAATCAGGAAACATTTAAAATCATATACGCAATTTATTATAAAATATAAAATCACATATTGGCGAACAGCTATGATCATGATCTTTGGAATTTTTTTTAAAAAAAAAAATTAAATATAACTCAATATAATGTTAAATTTTAATTTGAAGAATTTGAAGGGCAATAATTATATTTGTACAAAATTTATTTATTCAAAAAATTCAATAAATAAACTTTTTATTTATATACCAATAATTTATCAAATATTTTTTGAGTTACAAACATATGCATGAAATTTCGATCAATCAAATCAAATAAGGTTAAATTTTCTTTTTTTAAAAACATGAAACAAGTTTTATGTTTATTAATTTGATAACTTTGCACAAAAAAAAATAACGAGTTTCATAAAAAATTATAATGCATAAAAATATTAAAAAAAAAAAAAAAAAAATTGTTAAAAATATATTTCATATTTTAAAAATGAATGAATCTCCATATACACCAGGTTTAGCTACTCAAAATGGGAGGTGGTTTAATGTACGTGGATGACTTATACCTAAGCTCGTAAGTCGTACACGTATCAAATCTGAAATAATTCATTATAAAAGCAGAATTTTTATTTAAATAATAGCTATATTAATAAAAAAAAAAATGTATACACTAATCCCGATCTGAATCTCAAAGAGAAGGAACGAAAAAAAATATATTGAGGAAAAAAATTGGTAATAAAAAAGAAAGGTATCGAAGCCCGCAGCATCGATCTGATCAATATATATATCAGATATATATAAAAAAATATTAATATAGATTATAAAGAAAAATATAAAAAACATTTCGAGGTGAGTTTTTTTTTTTTTAAAAAAAAAAAGAAAACCAATTTTCGGCGATTACGGATCAACCACCATCAGAACGCCATAATAAATACGGAATAGATCAGGATTTGATTACTATATAACGTAAGAAAGAATTGGAAAAAGTTGTAAAATAATGGTAGCGACGATGGTAATATAAAATTTAATTATTCTCAAAATTATAATTACATATTTACAATTAATAACATTGTCCACGGGTTTCCAAATTTTTTAACATCAAATAGAACCCATGACAAGGGTACTTTATTACACACCAACTAATTTACCGATTATCGACAGAGCTTTACGGTTTTTATTTAGATCTATGAACCTCGATGAAAAAAAAAATAAAAAAAGCAAGACAGCAATTAAGGCACATCAACAGTACAATTATTACTCTTTCAAATATGAGCATAAGCGCGACATATCAAACTGTATATAATAACAAGAAAAATGGTTTTTTATTTAGTTCTATGAACCCGCCGATGAAAAAATAAAAAAAAATAGTAGCGGCGCATGAACAAAACAGTTCAAAAATATATTTTAAATAATGTTAGAAAATTTATATATTTTGTAATTTATGAGTATTCAAATATTAATTTTAAAAAATTAACCAAATGGCGTGGCGTTGATGCTGTATTGCTTAAAAATATTCTTTATTCACAATATACAATTAAACTTGCGGTAATATGTGACGTGGATTTTCATCCAAATCAATAATTTCGATTATTCTTTGGATTACTTGTTTTTTTTGCCACAGTTGAGGATGAGAATTTTTTACTCTCATAGTGTCTGTTTTCTATATATAAAACAGCTTTACGCTGCATTCTCTTAATAAAATATATTTTTAATTACAAATAATACAATAAAATAAACCTAAACTACTAGTTGCATAAAGGAAACAATACAATTAAGAAGAAAAATAAATTAAAACAAAAATACTAATCTAAAAACTGTATTTAAGATCCTTCATATGCCCAACCTAAACCCAAAGAGTAAGTTCCAGAGCCAACCATTCAGAGAGTTAAGTCTTAAAATAATATTATTTTAAGTCCAAAAGAAGTGATCCAATTGTTCGATTAAACAGAAAACCCGAAACCCGTGACCACCAAGTTCCGCCTTGCATAATAGCGTCCCGAAGCCAAGTCTCCAATTCTTATAATGTCTGTTTTCTAAAATAATAATAAAATATAAATATAAATTATATTAAAATTTAAAAATTTATATATATATATTAAAAATAATTAGTCGAAACAGTTTTGATTTATTTCGATAGAAATCTGGAACATTATACTTTTTTATATATATGTACACTCTCTCACTGTCTATTATCAAAATCTCGTCTTCTTTAAAAAATAAAGTTAATAAAAATTAATTTTTTTTTTAAAAAAAAAAAAAAAATTGAATTTTTTGATTTTGTAAATAAAAATAAATAATATTTACCTAGCAATTCCAGAAAGAAGAGAAAGATCACGACCATCACGGTTTATATTCGCATGAGCCCTTTCTCCAACATTAGTATTATTTGGTGTTTGGAACCAAATAGGGTGAATACATGTGAGATCTGATCTGGGCAGAGAAAGATCTTATATGCGAAGGTGAAGGAGGCAAAATCTTATATACGAAGGTGATCTGGGTTATTATCCTCAACTCTTGCGATTATTCTATTTTCTTATCATTTGTTATTAAGAGAGAGAATAAATTATCAACCGTAGAATATCTTCCACACTTTTTTCCATATCATCTTCAGTGTAAACATAAATAAGAACATAATATAATCAAATAAAAATTCTATTAATTTATTTTATAAAGTTATGAATTATATTAAGTCTTTATTCTATATCTTTCTTATAATTATTTTGAATTTTCGTGGTGTCTGTTTACTCGACATGGTCGTTCTTTCTTCTAGCATCACGACAGAGAAAGAAGAGGTGGATCTTATATACGAAGGTGATCTGGGTTATTATCCTCAACTCTTGCGATTATTTTAACTATTTTCTTATCATTTGTTATTAAGAGAATAAATGTTATCAACCGTAGAATATCTTCCACACTTTTTTCCATATCATCTTACTTCAGTCTAAATACATGTAAACATAAATAAGAAAATAATATAATCAAATAAAAATTCTATTAATTATTATTTTATAAAGTTATGAATTATATTAAGTCTTTATTCTGTATCTTTCTTATAATTATTTTGAATTTTCGTGGTGTCTGTTTTTACTCGACATGGTCGTTCTTTCTTCTAGCATCACGGCAGAGAAAGAAGAGGTGGATCTTTATATACAAAGGTGAAGGAGGCAGGAAAATAAGAAATGAATCTTACATACAAAGGTGAAGGAGGCAATGAAAGAAGAGGTGGATCTTATATACGAAGGAGGCAGAGAAAGAAGAGGTGAATCTTATATACGAAGATGAAAGAAGAAGTAATGAGGATAAAACCCACGGAACACGCTTATCTTTCACTCAATCTATATGGAAATTAAACATTTAATATTAATTTTAGATTCTAAATTAACTATATGAAAAGCCAAATATAGTTTTGTTAACTACCTGCGACTCCTGATTCTTTACAAAACTCCATTTTGTTTAATATTTCTAAGGCTTATTCTTGCCTTGTTAAAAAATTTACTAACGAAATGATCTATCAAAAAAAAAAAAAAATTCTTAAAATTCTCCAATGAATTTTCTATAAAAAAAAAGTTCTCAATGAAATTCGTCAAAAAAAAACTTACCTCAATTAAAAAAAATTTCTAACGAGATAATCTATCAAAAAAAAAAAAAAAAAAAAAAAAAAAAAAAAAAAAAAATAAAAAAAAAAAAAAAAAAAAAAAAAAAAAAAAAGTTCTAAAAAAAATTCTTAAAAAAAAAACTTACCAAAAAAAAAAAAAATTTCTAACGAAATAATCTAACAAAAAAAAAAAAAAAAAAACTTCCTATTAAAAAAAAATTCTCCAATGAAATTCATCAAAAAAAAAAAAAAAAAGGTCCCATAAAAAAAAAAAATGTTACCTGTTAAAAAAAATTTCCCACCGAAATTATTTGTCAAAAAAAATCTTAATTCTTTAACGAAATTATCTATCAAAAAAAAAAAAAAAAAAAATTTAAAAAAAAATTTTTTATTTTTTTATTTTAAAAAAAAAAAAAAAAAAAAAAAAAAAAAAAAAAAAAAAATTCTTAAAATTCTCCAATGAATTTTCTATAAAAAAAAAGTTCTCAATGAAATTCGTCAAAAAAAAACTTACCTCAATTAAAAAAAATTTCTAACGAGATAATCTAT
>QZLH01000016.1:201942-212101 GCA_003833135.1 Oehlia diaphana
GTATATTTTTCATTTCTAGTATATTTTTCATTTCTAGTATATTTTTCATTTCTAGTATATTTTTCATTTCTAGTATATTTTTCATTTCTAGTATATTTTTCATTTCTAGTATATTTTTCGTTGCTAGTATATTTTTCATTTCTAGTATATTTTTCTTTCTAGTATATTTTTCTTTCTAGTATATTTTTCTTTCTAGTGTATTTTTCTTTCTAAGGAATCAAATAAAACAATAAAATTTTTTCTTACAGTATAATCGCGAAAAAATGACAAATCGCGCCACTCCGATTTTCAATTATATTTGTCACATATTTCTGTCACATAGTTAAATCATATTTGTACATGCGCCACGATTTTGTGTACGGTAGATAATTTGAACAAAGAAAATAAATACACGGTAAAAAAAAAAATCTTCGGCTTTTTATGAAAATATATTTTTTAACTTGGACTTGTAATTTGAACTATTTAACGTTAGCTATATGCACATTTTTACAGCTTATTCTACGAAGGGGAATAAGTAATGTTGTTGATTACAATTAATGAACTAGTAACGAGTCTTGTAAAATTGGATACATTTTTTTTACTTCGTCAAAATATCCCTTTTTTTTCACATAATATGCCTCGTCAAAATATCCCTTTTTTTCATCAACCTGCAGGGAGGGATACCCCTAGATACTTATGAAAAATGGAAACAAAGAAGGTTATGCATAGATTGGCGCAGCCGCAGCGTGTAGCCGTGTCTAAATCCCATGCTTTTATTTTAAATCACACTCTATTTATTACTACTTTAATCTGCATATCACCAAATTATATGTTTTGTGTAACTCAGGTGAACTATTTTTCAATTTTTTTTTGTAATTGAAAGAGCTTTAAACGAATAAATTCTTAATTATTTTTTTTTAAAAAAAATTATAATAAAAATCATGCGATGGCGGAGTTTGTAGTGTTGAACAGATTATAGAATAAGAAATGCCTCATTAAACTGAGAAATTATAAATATCAAATGATAAAAAATACTATAAATCCTTTATAACTTCACTATTTATATAATTAATAAATTAATAATTATAATATATACAGTACATATATTTATGATTTAATAAATAAATTTTGTATAACAAAGTATTCTAAATATTCACGCAAATTGATTTATTTTATTTATTTTTATTTTAAAGATCACGCAATTTGATATTTGTTTTATTTATTTTATTCTAACGATCACGCAATTTTGATCGATCAACTGCATATATTCAGGTGTCAACTGTAAGTGCATCACGTGTCAGTGCATTAAAGTAGGATCGATACTTATTTATGTTTGTGCACGTGAAGCTCCTGATGGTTTAACCTTCAACCAGGTAAACTAAATTCTGGTAAATCAATTAAAAATGTTAAGATTTCAAAATCTTCTTATCAGATCTGCGTGCCGATGTCATAATAATATCTCTGACGAAATACCAAATATTTAATTTTAGTTGTTAAAAATAGGTTAAAATAATTTCTTTGATGATAGTTTTAAAAATAGGCCGAAACCAAAAAGAAATATCTTTTAATTATTTCTAAAGTAGCTCAAAGTTGAAGTTGAATCAGCTTTATATTGTCTCTTTGAAACATGATGACTCAATTGTGAAATCTCCTTTAATGTGTTATTCTTGATTAGAAAGTGAATTTGAAAAGTTTATGAATTTACAGAAATGATATAAAAAAGAGTTTTTGAAATTTAATATGAATATTTTATTATTTTTTTTTTTTTTACAATTTCGATAGGAATTTTCAAAGCCTTTATAATAAAACCTTCGAATATTTTTTACTGGGCGTAAAATAAGCGTTTCAAAATTTTAAAATTTACGTTCAGCGTAATTATTGATTGCATTGTTGCATAAATGCTTTTAATATCTGGTAATTGTTTTTAATAAATTGTAATGATCTTAACTTCGGTTAATTAATTTAAATTTTAATGTACTTATTGAATCTTAATACATTTATTTAACAAGTAAATGTGAAAAAATGTTACAATACGTTCTATTTTGCCGAGGTCATTTTGCATGAAGGAATTTTCGCCGAAAGGATATTTCGTCGAATGGGCGTCATTTCTTTTTTTTTTTCGTAGCACAGCTGATAAGTTCCACATTCGGTACTGAATGGGCGTCATTTCGCTGAAAACATTAGTGATTAACATAATTCCTTAATCAATACAAAGTAAATAAAAATGTTTCGGAAAATTGATCAGCACGATGAAATTGTTAAACATATTAATTTTCCTTTACTGTAATTAAATAAAATAAATAAACGCAACTTGTAATATGTAAATAATTCGTTTGTCTTATAAAAAAGAAAAGGAAAACATATCTTCGGCGAAATGTCCTTCGGTAAAATGGCCATTCGGTAAAATGTTCATTCGGGGAAAGTGAAATGGCACTTCGGTGAAACATCCCTTCGGTGAAATGGACTTCGGTGAAAAGTCCGGATACCGTGAAAAAATGCATGAAATTTAGCAATTTTCCTTTTTTTGTATAATACATATTAAATTTTCATATTAAGCCAGCATTCTTTTAATCCTGAATTATTCGTTTACTTAAATCTTTTTGAATAAAATTTTAAAATACTAAGTTATTGTTGACTAATGACGACAATTTTCACTGCGTACATCTGAATGATATTCCACGTTGGTAAAATTCTTTTTTAATTTATTCTTAAAAATCAATAATTATAATTTTTTTTCTTTGTATGTTTTGATTGGGGAAAAAGATTAAATGATCGCTGAAAATTTATACTCATTATGAGCCCATTATTTTGCTAAAATATACCAAAAATTTTACATTAATAAAAAAAAAAATATTGCTATAATTTGTCAAATATGTAAAAAATTATTGTCATTGCATCAACTGAATGTATCATATCAAAGAATATATGTTGGAGTGACCCGTCCATTGTGCTCTGAACTTTGTGATAAAAGTTTTTTATTAACTCATTTAATTTTGCGATATTTATTATTGGAAAACTATGCCCTAAAGAATTAGATTACATTACACAAGAGAAAACTTATCACTAATATTCCAATATGTTTCAGATTTAGAGAAATAATTCTTAACGGCATTCTCGTATTTTCAGTTTAAAATACATATCTCCGATTCGACACAAATAATTTATACGCGTAATTGTTATAAATAGCCATATATTGCTGAACATAGAACAAACGATCGTCAGTCATAATATTTACTGCAAAAAAAAAAAAAAAAAAAATTCGATCGTCAGTCGTATAAGGAAGAAAAATAATGTTTTTTAAAATATAATCGTTTATTTCTCCTCTTATTCCGTTTAAAGTATTCAATTAATTTCCATACTCAGGAGTGCATTTAAATTTAGCATTTTTTAAATCATTATTTAGCGAGAACACCAAGATATCTTATCATATGCATCCGAATTATTTGTTTTTCCTCCCTTAAATTTACAATCAAAAATTATCCACCTAAATATGGAATACAGGCAGTTAAAAACAATAAATTTGTTTACATTATAAATCAAGAATTCAAAAAAAAAAAAATCCAATCAAAAACGGTTCTAAAAAAGAAATTTTTGTACTATATATCGACGAAATTATCAAACGTGCTGTTTGATAATTTTTAAACTCGCATCTAATTGGAGGAAGTAGCTCATAGTTGACTTGTATGAAAATATGTTACAGCTTCTGGCCAATCGGCAATTACAACTGAAATTCGAGGGTATAACCGAATTTTTTCATTATTCAAAGTCAAATTTATAATACTGTTTGATAGCAAGAGTTCTTTTAATGATCTTCACGAGAAATTCTTGAAAAAGACCTCAATCAAGAAAAAACGAACTTCAAAACTCCGATCGATGACGGAAACGATAACATCTAATCTAATTAACTTATCACGAAAGATAAAATGCTTAATTAATAATCTAAGACAAGAAAAGTTCATCAATTATCATGCTTGTTAAATTTCGAAACTATTAATTTTATGTAAATATCATGATTATTAAATCTTATAATAAAATTATTCTTACGCTAGAAGAAACTGCAGAATTTATTTTTTATTTTAGTAAACCGTAAATGTAATTTTTTACTTTTATATCTATAATAATTTTACGGAAATTTAAAATAATTCTTTTGTTTAAAGCCAAATTGATGCATAATTCGTATAGGAAATTGACTCGCTAGAAAATATCATTCGATTAATTATTTTTTTTTTTTTTTGATTAAGATCGACTTTAACGGGTAAAATTTGATTAAGCGTACGATCATCGTTTTAAATTTCCGCGCATGCGATTGAATAACGACACTTACTATATTTGTATACGACTTCTTTGGTTGCGCGCGAAACTTTTATGAATAATGTACGTACGCTCAACGCATATAAGAAATCATGCAATGGATGAACACTATACAATATTGATATTGTTGGTACCAATCAGCTTGGCGATTAAACTTCAGGTCAGAAAGTTATTGGTAAGTATTCAACGATAACTAAAATATAATTATTATATTTATTTATTTATATTTACATTTCTTCTAATTTCATTTATTAAAAAGTAACAAGGTGATGCCTTGTATTTCCACTTTACCTTACGGTAAACCTCGTCCTCAAAACTAATTTTATAATCCTTATCTCAAGGTATTTTATTTAAAAATTAGTTTTATGTTCTTTATTATAAATTCTTTAGTATTTTTAAAACATTATTGATAATTTATATTGACAACTAACGAAATGTGAACAATGAAATTTATGAATAATAAAGGATATCAATTTTTAGTTGGAGATTATTGATTATTTTATAATTTCTTTTTAAATAATAAAATTTTATTAGATATTAACAGCGCATCGTTTCAGATCGCAAAAATAAAAAAAATTTCAACGATAACTTTTTATTTTAACTGAAACAAAATATTATTCTATATTTTAGCATTTCCAAATAAAATTGGTCTTATGAGGTCATAATTTTAAATATTCAATCATTTTAAATAAATGATTTAAGTAAAAACAGTAAATACGAAGAGTCGTATGGTAAGTCAAATAAATATTAGGTTACTGATAAAATTCGACCTTGTGTAGGCATCGGAAAATATATTATCCCTGATAATTCCAATAAACTTTAATTGTCCCAAAAATGGATTACAGGAACAAGAATTTCTGAAACCAGGAGTAACCTAGTTTATTTCAAAATTTCTGGACCATATTTCTATATAGTATGGATATGCATAATCCAATCTTACATTTATTTGAATGGGATATTTGTACTATCTCACGATATTAAGTTTAATAAATTAATGATTGTTTATTAAATAAAATATTTCTTTCAAATGCAAATTTAATTGGTATAAGTTTGTAAGATTGTTACACAACTACAAAAAAATTGTTAAAACTTAATTTGATCATTAATGAGGTAAATCAATTAATGTACAGTATATCTATACAAATATCGCTTAGGAAAATAGGTTTTACCACATGTAAATAGAAATTCCTCGTTTAAACATCGATAATGCGAGATAGTGAATCTCCGAAATGAATTACTAGCATTACCACTATTTGTGATGAGAGTAGGTACTGAAGAATATACGATTGATCGCTCGTTTGTTATTAACAATTTAAAACTCTCCATGAATGAGCCATGGATGATGATTTCCGTATATACTGAGTAGCAATAACCACGTGACTAAGGTCAATCGGGACGTATAACATATTCTGTCCATTGTTTCTAATTCAGTTTAACAAAACTTCTTTAAAGACTTGTAAGTTTCATAATTCCGAGTAACCGGTTAACTATTATAAGTCTTATTTGTATGACATATATAGCATATAAATAAGTTTCAGATAGTAAACGTGGTAGTGGTTCATTAAAGTTTATTTGTCTCGCAACTAACATATTAATTTTAAAATTCCATCATCAAATAACTTAATAACTTCCTAAATATGGCATACAGGACAGGAAACTAACGCCTTACGATATAATATAAAATAGCTAGTAATAAAGCCCATAAAAAATCAAAAAAATACATTAAAATAAAAAAATCATGTAAACAATTAAAAAATCACTTTTCCCTCCATATCCTTCGTATTTTTAAAATTGAACAGGAGACGATATTTTCATTCCATAATCATATAATTCTAAATGAAAATATTCGTCCTAATAAAATTTCGAGACCGATTGATTTTTTTGCTCTAACTGACGAAGCTAGCCCTTGACCGAACTAAAATAATGGAATTGGAAATATTCTTTCTTTGCACCTTCAAGTTATTCAGTATGGTTGGCTCAATGTCGATATGGCTGATGATGGTAGACCCATAATCCCATACTCCGCGATTCCAAAAATTCAATTTTCACCTAAAAGAAAAAAAATCCGTTAACTTGAAATTCATAATTTAATTTCTTAATATTAAAATAACCCTTTCTCATAATTAAGCCCTTAAATAAGTTATTTCAAGTTTATATAAAATTTTGAAACTTTGCTAACATTGTATGTGGTGGTGGTAGTGTGGTGGATACAGTAACTATTTATGGTTCGGAATTTTATTAGTACGAAAATTTTTATTTAGAATTATAGAGATCATATAGTGAGAATGTTGTATACTTTCGATTTTACTTTATAACCTTTTTTTTTTTAGTTGAAATTTTAATAATTTTAATTGATATTAACTATTAGAAATTACATATCTCAAATAAAAAACATTTTTTTATGCCAACTTAATAACAGATAAATAGATTTTTGATTTTGATTTCGTTAGTCTCCGCGGTATAAACCAGTTATTTCACGGATCACGGTTACGCCGTGATAATTCAATGATATCTAAGCTTCTTGTGAATAACTATTATCTTTTTTATTTTTATTTTATTTTTAACTTAACGACAGAACAGAAGTACAAAAAGTATGTATCAATCACTCTAAAATAATATAATAAACTGTTCATTCAAAATGTTGAAACTTAATCCCATACGTGAGACTATCCAGTTCTATTAGAATATTAAAAGTATTAAAAGTAAAAAATAAAAGAATCTAAACTAAAAAACTAGAAAAATAAAGAAATAAAAAATAAATGTTAATAATTATAAAAATTTTCTAAGTATTAATAAAAGAAATCCATCCACCCGAATGGAAATAGTTGGAAGTAATATGAATCATCCACATCGGGGTAAAGTGCGTCGACCCTTTGATCGCGTTCGAGTATAAGGATCTTGTATTATGATGTTGACGAAGTGCCTGTGTAATTGAAATATTAGCTGCGTACTAGACGTATCGTTGGTCGTTGTTTCCGACGAGAAGGACGCTGTTAAGTTTTCCTGTGTTTTTAGTGATATTGATCGAGGTTTCCAATCTTTAAGATATCGGTTATGGGTCATCCATATTTCTTCAAAGATATCCTTTTGGATCGCTTGAACTGTATTTAAGATGACCTTTTTTAAAGAGGAAAATTTTTTAACATGATAGCTTTGAAAATTGATGTAGTACAGTATTAAGTAGTACCGCTGTGGTTAAGTCCAAAGTTGTTATGTCTGATTTAATGAAGAAGGTTATGATATCACTCGCCGTCGCCTCGATAATATAATCGTGAAGTGTATTTTGGTGGCGGGCGAGAATGAAATTGATCGTGTCGAGCATGGTCGGGCAGAAGTCTAGGCGTTGATTCGTGTCTTCAGCTTGTTGACAATGAGGACATAATATAGTGTAATTGGTGTATAAGGTTGGGTACTAGTAGAGTTTAAGGATGTCGCCACATGGTAATATATAGTTAACTGAAGCAAGACTTTTTTAATTTTGTAAGCGTCCCATTTAAATTTCAAATTTCCGTGGTACTGTTATTATTATGATCAAAAATTTTGTCATAGTCCAGTTGATATCCGTAATTTTGTGGTGGACAAAGTCAGGTGATAACCTTTTGTTGTGTGTAAAGGAATCAAATGTAATAGCTTCCGTAATGCGTTGAGCGTATTTTGTATGTCTCTATCTATAGGGCCAATGTGATCCCATAGTGATGTCATAAACACGTCCGAGAAGACCTTTGGATTCGGTGATAAAAGACGACCCTCGTTAACGTATGCACCGGCTATGTCGTTGTAGTGGTCTCCTGAGTGTGTCTTGACGAGACATGATTGAGGTTTTTTGATGATATTAATGAATCGATTAGCCTTGGTTGTTAATCTTTAATTTACGTCTTTGAGACGTTAATCGATTCGTGAATTGCTTGAAAGTGTGGATAACGTTGTTTGAATCTGAACATATATTAACAATGCTGTTATTTGAACAACATATTAAGGCGGTAAGAACTGCGTAACTCTCTGCTTTGGTGGAAGACGGGTAAATGAAGTGCTACCTTTGAAACTAATCGGTGGTATGTCTGTCGATGATACTTCTATCCATCCGAAGCCGAGTTGAGTATGAATGTAGTGTTAGTGGAGGTAGTGCTGAAGGAGCCATCTGTATAAAATTTATAAACATGATGATGTTGAAGGCTCGCAGCTACATTTGTTAGTAAACTAATAGCATCGGCATCACCTAGCTAGGAAACAATTGTAAGGGATGTTAATGATCTAAATTTGCGTTTTGTGCACTTTGAACTTGAAGTATTGGCGTTGGTACGATGTTTTCATTGGTAGGTATAGGTGAATTGTGGGTATAAGGTGTGGTGAGCGTAGTACGTAAAGTATCTACTTGGTATATTGGGAAACCCCCCGTGTTTGTGTGATCTAGGTACGTGAGCCTTAAAAAAATTATATAATATCACGTGTTCCTAACTAATAAACTTTTTTAATAATAAGGCTAATAGAAAATGAAATATGTGAGTATAGTACAATTTGTGGCCAAAAAAAAAAAAAAAAAAAAAAAAAAATTTTTTTTTTTAATTTTTTTTTTTCAATTTTCCACAATCATTTATTATTTGTCGTTTGAAGTTGGTCATATGTTTCAAGAATACGTTCTCAAACATTAACAAGTTTATATATTAAATACTTATCTCTACAATAAATTGCATAGAATTTATATGATAATTTTTATTACACGTTGAATTTTATCTTCTTGTATTAAATACATTGGATTTAATGCACTAACTACTTGTACATATGGAAATTTAGAACTGAGAAATTAAAATGTCCTATGTAGGACGAAAAAAAATTGAACATTTTATACATTTTATTCAAAAAAAAAAAAAAAGATGCAATTGGAAATTAATGACAGTTTTAGAAAGTAATTTGAGATATTAAAGATAGCCTTAAATCTGACTAGGTTGATTAAGATTATCTTATTTAATTTAATTTTTTATTGTTCAGCCAAAACTCTATAAAAATTTTTTAGAAAATTGATCACATGTCTGAGTTTTTCTGGAGTAAAATAAAACTAAAAATGTTTATAGGAAATATCGAAATGATATCATGTTAAAGCTTTTTAATTCAATTATATATTCAGTATATACAGTATATCGTAATCGATATGATATAAAGAAAGAATTATGGAATTACAGTATTATTACTTTAGCCATTAATTAATTATCTTAGTGTCATCAATCATACAATTTAGACATTCCGCTTGTGGATAAGATTCTGTAGTAATATTCTTATGCACAAATTCCATAATTTGGATTATCTTCAATTTTCTTTTCATCAGAAAGATAAACCCAATCTTCAATTGTATCCAAAACTTCGGATGCTAAAGATCTCTTAATTGGATGGATCTTCATCTCTACACCTTTTCGTTAAATTGACGTAACATTGTGGGTGATTATCTTAATAAATATTTTCATTCCCATTTTTATACTCATGTATTAAAATATTGCTGGACAAGAACTTGTCATAAATTTCGACAATTCTTTTTATTTACTATTTGCAAGTTTTTCCTTATATTTCCTTCACTTGCATAGTCCATAATGACCATATAATCTGTAGGACGGCCAAATATTGCCGGAAAAGAAATTGTCATAAATTTCGCCAATTCTTTTTATTTACTATTTGCAAGTTTTTCCTTATGTTTCCTTCACTTGCATAGTCCATAATGACCATATAATCTGTAGGACGGCCAAATATTGCCGGAAAAGAACTTGTCATAAATTTCGCCAATTCTTTTTATTTACTATTTGCAAGTTTTTCCTTATGTTTCCTTCACTTGCATAGTCCATAATGACCATATAATCTGTAGGACGGCCCAGTAAAAAATCTG
>QZLH01000016.1:212794-226606 GCA_003833135.1 Oehlia diaphana
ATAAATTTCGCCAATTCTTTTTATTTACTATTTGCAAGTTTTTCCTTATGTTTCCTTCACTTGCATAGTCCATAATGACCATATAATCTGTAGGACGGCCCAGTAAAAAATCTGATCCGTGTTTTATCTTCCGTGAATGTTATCATTTTCACGGAATTTTTACGGAAGACACGGAGAAATAATGTAAATATTCGGATAAAAACTTTTTTATAGGGCGGATGAATTTAAAAATAAAAATAAGGCCGGGTCAATTGGATTTTCTATTTAACAAGAATTTTTATTGAAAAAAGAGGGAGGAGGAGGAGAGGGCCAAAAATAAATTATAAAATTATTTAAATTATTTTTTACTACAATATTAAAATTTTGAAAAAAAAATGAGGGGACGGAGAGGAGGGAAAAGTAATAAAAAAGAAATCTATAAATTAGATTTCTATGGAGGAATATTATAAAAAAATTTTTGAGAGGAAGGGGGGAGGGATTTAAAAAAATTGATAAAATTTTGGTTTTTTTAGTGTCTATCTAAATTAAATTTTTGAAGGGCGGGGGAGGGGTTAAAAAATCAAATTGATCCGGCCTTATTAAAATATCTAAAGCGTATTATATTTTGATCCTATAAGTTGTAAAGAATCCGAGGTCAAATGTGTTATCTTTGAATAATAACGATAAGTTGATCTAAGAATAATTAAATCTTCTAATAATACGAATTTATTGAGTTCTTATTAGAGATTGATACGAAAAGTATCGTTAAATTGCGATTAAGAGAGAAGCAGTTTATATTTATAAAAATTAATGGTTTGCTATTACTAGAAGTCTTAAAAGATAAAAGTCGACACAAAATTTAGCATTTATATATATTTTTTTTTTTTTGAAAGAATGCATACTCCGATTTTGTTTCACGTATTTGGTTATTGTTGCATTGGTTCTTTCAACATAATCATAAAAATGCTTTTGTCGGAATATAATTACCGTATATGTATTAGTTTGTGAAACTTCTGATAATTCCCGATGCCAGTTTTTTCATCTACAGCAGAAGAATCCGAAAGAATTTCTTTGTTAACAAAACTTCCAATTAGACAATTATATTTAATATACTCCTGTAAATTCAGGGAATATAATAAATCAAGAACTAACTAAATTCTTTATTTAATATTATCGCACGACCTATAGGATCATGCTGATTTTATTTGATCGAATATTGATAGTTTATTTGAGCATGATCTGCATTAGCCGTACGATAATATTTATGTTGGTTAACGTCACTTCGTGACATTAACCAATATAAATACAACAATATCTATAAAGTATGAAAAGAGAGGTATTTTTAAATAAAAAAACTAAAGAATAAAATCCTGATTACTTCATCAAATCATGATAACTTTTCCTATATTTGGATATCCATAATAAATTAATTTTACAAATTATACTTTTTTAAAAAATTTAGAACTTGCTGGAACCAAATAAGATATGAGACAAAAATTATCTGTAAAATCACCTAGATAAATTTCTTGGCATGTTTCACACATTCTAAATTATATATTTATATTTCATTACTTAATACATACTTAAGTTCAATAAATGAAATTATACTACTACAATCATTTATCATTTATACTAGCGTATATATTTTCTGTTATCACTATTATATTGTCTGATATACATTAACCAAAATAAATAAATCATATCACCATTAGAAAAAAAAATGTGTTCATATGATTCTGATTATAGAAATTTGATCTGTAGATGCGAATGGCTAATGTATAAAGAGTTTTAGATGATCAATCACCCAAATAAAGTAAATTTGCAGATCCTCATCAGCTAAAACCCGTGATAATTTTCATAATTTTGGCCAAAGTCAGATAACGTCAGATTTCCTTTTTGGTTTCAAAACGAAGAATGCAAAGACGTTCTATAGATTGTTCCAGACCTTTAAAGGGAATTACACAAAGAATGCAAAGAACAATAGGATTATCAATGAAATTCTGTAAAAGGAATAATAAATAGGGGTTAAAATTAACTATTTTCGTTTCTTTATTATAAAAATATATTGTTTACTTTAAATTTTTTAAATCAAATCTTTAAATAGTAAATTAATTTCAAATGGCGTAACCATAAAACAAGTAAATAAATGTATCGCATGATTTTTACAATAAATTTTACTCAACACAAAAGACGTCATAAAAGCTTTCATAATTTTTTTTAATAATTTCATTTTACTTGATTCCAGAGGGTTCCAAATGACATTAAATTAATAAAGTTTTTTAAAAAAGCTGCATTTCTGGAAACTCCGATGCATGTTGACGTGGTCATCTGTTTAGATAAATTTTTTTTTTTAAAAAAAAAGACCAATCTAAATGAAGTGACTTATCAAAGAAAAATGGGCAATAAGACTAAATTTAGATAAATTATTTTTAAAAACATGGGGTTGATATTTTTTTTTTTTTAAAAAAAAAGGGATATATCATAAAATTTTGGAATTCTACGTTTTTACTATCGTAAAGAATTAAATGTGGCTAAGTGTGACGTACATGCATTACCCGTGACATCGATTTTCTTCCGCAGCCAAAATTTAAAAGAATTTTGATAGATACAACTTTACGAAAATCGGTTATAGTTTATAGGTTAATGCACTTATCTAGTGGATTTTGGAGAATGAAGAGTAATACAGTATGAAGGATTGGTTAACTTTTCAATTAATTGTGATTATTTCGTAAAGAGATAGGGCGCAATAGCTGGAAAAACTCCATTACATGTAAGTCGATCAACTAAAATTGGGCATTTTATTTTCAATGATTTTTTTTTTAAAAAAAAAAAAAATAAATAAATAAAAGATGGCATATGACCAATTCTGAGCGCCAATATGCATTTGTGTTTCCGAAAATCTATTTTTTTTAAAGAATTATTTTTAAAATTTTCATTTTAAACTTATTAGAATCAAGTAAACCCTTACTTAAATTAGATTTTGAAAGTCCTTATTGACGCTTTTAATTGTATAAATTCTTTGTAAAATTATTTAATATATTTAATATATTTTTCACATGTGTTTATATCATTGAAATTAATTATTTAATGGTTTGATTTAAAAAATTTATAGTAAAACAACATAATTTTATAATAATTAAATAAAAATTTCTTTTTTTAATTCCTATTTATTATTCCTTTTGTGTAATTGCATTGTATGTATGAATAAGCTGCATAACTTATTCTTCAGATTATTCTATTGTTCTATTTGTATTTCTTTATTAAGAGCCTGGAACAAATCTATGTTCTAAAACGAAAAAGGAAATCTGATGTTACTGATTTGGGCCAAAATTATCAAAATTATGAAAAATGTCACTCATTAAGATCTGCATATTATATTTTAAAAATTTTTTATATTACAATAAATAAAATATTATAAAATAACATCTATTAACTTTAGGTCGAATCATATTCTATATCTTGTGAAAAATCTTCAAATAAACGTTGTATATTGGTGATAACCGATATGATCACGAAATTTATAACATATTATAAAGTTTAATTATCACGAAAGTTAGCTACAAATAAATAACAGAAAATTTTTATCTTCAGCCGAGCTGCGAAAATATAATCATGTTATCTAATGATTTTTGTGATTTTGATTTTAATAAACGTTATAATAATTTATCGTGAATCGAACCATAGATTAAACATCCTGCTATTCCCATTCTTGAGATTATAAGAGATTTCTTTTATTTAAAATTTCGCGTGGGCAATACAATATTTAATTTTTCTGCGCAAATATACTGTCATTATACACTACTATTTATTAAAATAATTGACCCACCATAAAAATAAGGAAGATTTTTTTTTTTTATGGACGCTGTATTTTCTACTGCATACATGATTATGAATATGTCTACATTCATCTCAGATATGTTCCGACATGTTTATTAACTGAAATGTTGTATGGATGAAATGGATAACAGAATAGTAAATAAAATGGAAAAATTAATCGAGGCAAAAACCAAAAATTTAAAATATATACAGCAATCGTAAGTAAAGAATTCTTTCATAAACATGTTTATGAATCGAATTTTTTTCTTATGGAGAATTATATAGCACCATTTTTTTTTTATATGTATAATAGATTTGAAAACATGGTATTTTGTTAGTTTTTATTGTGAAATATCGTTATGTGACCGTGTTTGACACACGAATAATTTGTATTGGAGTTTTAAGCGAAAATTATTTTAAATGTGGTAAACAGATCATCGATTCTCAGAAGCTTATCCACGAATAGAATTACTCACAGAATTAGTCTGTGACACCATAATTAATCCCTCCTACCTTTGTGAATTAGGAAAAATCTGTAAACGTACAAAAAATTATAAATGCGTAAAAGCTAATCATGGAATAGTAGAATTAATCAAAGCTCAGACAAATTTAAAATATTTTGAATGGAATGATGAATTTAAAGATGTATTTAAGAAGGATATTTATGTAAAAGTCTTCTCCACATTAGCAAAAGAGAAGAATGTTCTTAATCATTTGAAGGTCGGTATTCTTTTTATGTTAGTTTATGAAATTTATGTAACACCCCTTTAAACAACAATGTATAGTTGTATGGATAAAGAGATTTATTAATTAATTGTGATGACCTTCATTTCACGAGCAAACAATCAAATAAATTAAGATATCCTATACGAAATGTTAACTTTATTACGTTAACATTAATGTTAACATTAATAAGATTAGTTTTCTATATATCGATATGCAAAAAAAAAAAAAAAAAAAAAAAATATTTAATTTTATATAATATAACATTACATTCTAACGGGTATAATTTTTCAAATATTTTAATATCATAATTTTCAAATATTTTATTTTTTAAAAAATTAATTTATTAATATTGTCACAGCAACAGTTTTAAATAATCTTTGATTAAAAGTATTAAAAATGAATTTTTTTACGATACAGTAAAATTACAGTTTTTCTATATAAAACTCAAAAACGGCATTCCAAATCTACCTTTTAAGATTAATTAAAGTTATATCCCTAATAAGTTACATATAATTACAGATTTACAGGCTCACACAATGAATAAATAAGTCTTCCGCCCTAATTTTGTGCTTAATTTTAACGATTTTAATAGTTTATCTATGTATGACTCAAAATCGGCATCCTAAATCTACTTTTTAAGATTAAATTAATTTGTAGCCCCGATAAAATTACATATAATTCTTACATTTGGGATCTCTTTAATTAATAGCTCCAGAAATATTAAAAAAGTTCATAAAAGTCAAGAAAGTTTTGTGCTACGCAAAACAAATGTTTTTACTTATAGATCGGCACAATGCATTTCTTCAATTTTATTATGAAAATTACGTTTACACCACTTTTGCTTATATCTTCACTACATGTTTTTACAATAAAACATCCCATAATTTTATCATGCAAGATACATTAGGTTATATTCTTTTTATAAATCAATTTATTTTTACTATTATAACAATAGTTTAAAATAATCTTAATTATAAGTAAAATAAATTATTTTGTGGCGCAGTAGATTTAGAATGCTGATCATTATACACCTCTTAATTCCCATTCACTGGTGTATCCTATAAATACATTTGAGTTTTCACATAATATCCGAATAAAAGCTACATTACAATCTCTCAAAATTTCCATATCTTCATTTTTCTTTCATCAATCAATTTTCTTCATATTCGTAAATTGATTGTTCTATTATTTCTCTTACTGACATCTCATTTCGTTCACAAATCCATATATGATTCCAGTCTTCTTTACCTTCTTTACACCTCGGGCATATCTCATAATCTATACCCTCTTCTCTTTCATAAAGTACACTATATATTGGTAATTCTTTTATTAGATGCTTAATTTTATACACTCACTCCTTAATATCTTTCTCTGTGCATTGCCAAAAATTACTAATCATTTTTAACATTCTCACCAATCAAATTCATTCTTATAATTATAAAAGAATAAATCTATTTTTTTCTACTATTAAGATGCATCTGCAAAATTCTTGCCAACTGAACTTGCCTGTGATTAAAAATTATCTTGAATTGCTCTATATATATCTTTAGGTTGAAGAACATATTTACTACTATCTGATACTGTATGTTGACTGTAGTCAAATACCATTTTCATAGTTTTGTTGATACATCATTAGACAAAAAATTAAAGTTCTAAGTTAGGATATTTGAAAGGTCATATATTCCTGAGTATAAAATAATCTTACATCTTTAAAAAAAATCCAAATTTTCCATTAAGTTAATCTTATCATATAACATTTTTTTTCTCATGAAATAAAAGAATATTATTTTTTTTGCAAATGAGTCAATTTTTTGCCAAAAAAATAACAAAAAAATAAATTTATCATTAAATTAAGCCAAGTTTTTATAAGTTAAAGTCTAGTAATGTATACTTAATGAAAAAGAGAGACTGTTGTTTCATTATCTAATGTCTACTACTGTTTCTGCTATTATTTTCAACTGAATAACAAAAAAAAATATGTCTGATAACTATGCAGTTTAATTAATTTAAAAAAATTAAATAAATAATGTATTTGAAGTAATATATTATTATTAAAAGTTTAAGTAATTTAAATGGCTTTAAAAAATTGTTTTCAAAGGGTATTGATCTAGTTTCTTCTTATTTTAGGAAGCAATTTTATTTTATCTTCTGACCTACTAGAATAACATGTTCCAATTTTTTAGACTGGTGAATTATAAATGTTATGAAAATATTTTATTTTTTTGAAATAGAGCACTTTTCCAAAGATCATGATCAGTTAATGCCCTAAGGCTGTTGAAAATTAAATACACTATAAGGAGTTCTTTTAAATTTCCAGCATTTATAAGCTATAAAAGGTGGCTAATAAATTAACTTTCCCGACAAAAATAGTACCAATTCTAGTCTCTGAACCAGACATTCCTTTAAAGAATCCTCATTCCATATAAACTGTGTCAGGTTATAAACTTAGATTATATTTACTACACTTACAGTGTTTAAGCTATGACTTTTTCAAAAGTGTCATTTTTCAAAATATCATTCAATGTTGATTTCAGCTTCATATTAAAGATATTAAAGATACAACTTATTAAATCAGGATGATCTTGTGCATTTTGATTTGGAGGAAAGCTGTAAATATTAAATAGCTAGGTAGTTATTAATTAAGCAATAATAGTTCTTCCAGAAACATCAGTTATTAAATATGATCAAGTATGAAATTTCAAGCTCATTCACTACCACAAATATTTTGGTCATTTTAGTGCCTGATTCATAAAAAGCTAGTGGCTGAGAATGTGATTAATTGATTTTAAAGTACTTGGCTTGGCTCTTGGCTTTGATAATCAAGTTTTTGGCATCAATTTCCAGCATCTAACATAGTACTCTCTGCATTCTTGAGAAACCTTTGAACAGATAATTATTCAATGTTCTTTAACATTTAAAAACATGATAAAATTTTCAAATACTATATTACCATGATCTTGTTCCAGGCCAAGTTGAATTTATAATTACATTTTAAAATAAAATCATATTAAATGATTTTTGTTTAATTAATCTAGTGTGATCTAAATCCAACCTTATTTGTATATTAAGATTATGTTGCAGTATTTAAAACCCTTAATAAAAAACTGCAATTTTCTCTCACTAGCTGTCTTTTTAAAAAATCAGAGGCAGTTACAGAATTCCATCACAAAAAAGCTGAAATTCCAAAATAGGTGTGTTGTATATATATACAAACACCATGGATGGTTTAGTATTTTTATAAATTCTTTTTTCTTATTCAAACAACTCTTACTTAATTAATACTTTGGTAGTGATAAATCTTCCAAAGATATAGGTAGGTTATTATCAGTTACTAAAATATGATTAAGTATGAAATTTCAAGCTCATCCACTGCCACTAATATTTTGATCATTTCAGGGTGCCTGATTCCATAAAAAGCTAGTGGCTGAAAATGTGATTAATTGATTTTAAAGTACTTGGCTTGGCTCTTGGCTTTGATAATCAAGTTTTTGGCATCAATTTCCAGCATCTAACATAGTACTCTCTGCATTCTTGAGGAACTTTTAAACAGTTAATTATTCAATGTTCTCTAACATTTAAACATGATAAAATTATCAAAGATATTACCATGATTCTTGTTCCAGGCAAGGTTGAATTAATAATTACATTTTAAAATAAAATCATATTAAATGATTTTTGCTTAATTAATATAGTGTGATCTAAATCCAACCTTATTGTATATTAAGATAATGTTGCAGTATTTTAAAACCCTTAATAAAAAACTGCAATTTTCTCTCACTAGCAGTCTTTTTAAAAAATCAGAGGCAGTTACAGAATTCCATCACAAAAAAACTGAAATTCCAACAATAGATGTGTTGTATATATATATAAATACCATCATGGTTTAGTATTTTTATAAAATCTTTTTTCTTATTCAAATAACTCCTACTCAACTAATACTTTGGTAGTAATAAATCTTCCAGTTTTATAATATGGTTATCAGTCATTGTCACTAATTGATAGAATTTATCATTATTGTCATCAGTAAGAATTCTTAGTCCAATGAGAAGCTGTATTAAATTCTTGTATTTCTTAACTCTCATAATTGTACAAATTGTTCTATTTTGCATATACTTATAGTCCCGTAATCTTGTAATGTTTGGATGTACGTTTAATAAATTCTTCATGGTTAGGATTATCCGAGAGAATTCTGGCGATTAAATCCTCCAGTTATATCTCAATATTTTCCAGGATTCTGCTATTTAAGTCCCCAATATTCCGGTTGCATAAATTAATCGATAGCGGATTTTTTGGCGAAGTGTACAATAGTTAATTCTTCTTCTTTCAGCACTTTTATCCAATTTTGTATTATAAAATTAAAGAGTTTACTGTGAAAGAGTAAAATTATAAATTTCAAATATGAATAATATGATGATATGCGTATCTACATGATTATTTCTATTCTCTGAAATCAGTATGTAGCAAAGTTATTCTTTTACTAAAGTTTCATCAAAGTGATAAGTTTTTTTGTTGCACATGCACATAGAGAATTATAGATCATCCATTCTTTATAAATCTTTATAAAAGAACCTTAAAGGAGATTTTACAGATCATGTCCTAAATTATATCATGCCATTATATACTGAAAAGGAATTTTAATTTCAGGCATGATCTTGCATAATTGAAATCGTTGATGATGATATATTAGAAGATATTTGGCAGAAAGTGCAAAGAGGAATGCTTGACATTTCATAAGATAACATATTTACTATCCTTCTTGAATAATTTCAATATGTCAAGAATAAACACAAAACAGATTGGAGATTTAGTAATAATATAACCAATGGAATTAATATGACTATTGGATAAGGTAAAAATTAAGTGAAATTTTTGAGAATTCATTTGCAGAAATATTGGAAAAGCTATCTTTAAAAGCCTTCATAAGTGATCTTACATGTGAGAAATATGTTTAATTTATTGTAATACTTGGTAAAACTCAATATGCTTATATAGTAAAATATTCATTAAGGCTGTGTAATGTGTAATTTGGCTGTGCAATATATAAGTATTTATGATTTTGGCTGTGTATATGATTTTGGCTGTACATATGATTTTGGCTATGCAGTATATAATTATTTTAGTAAATTTATTAAATTTTCATCATAATTTTTATAAATTCATTCAATATGATTCATATAAACTTTTTCATACAAGGCTTTAGTATCGGGTATGGCTTATTTCACCAACAATCATGTTACCAACAGGATCATTTTACCAACAGTCATTTCACCGGACAGTTTGAAATCCTAATCCACTTACCCTAACCTTATCCTAACCCTAATAATAACTCTAATTCCTTACCTAACCTAATCCTAATCCTAATTTTCTTACCTAACCCTAACTCTAATCCTAAATTCCCTTGTCGGTGAGATGATTGTTGGTGAAATGTGACCCTTAGTATCAGCATCAAGATTTGTTGTGAATTTTTTATTTGGAATTGGTTCAATATTCTTAAATTCTTGGCGCTCATATTCTTAATATGCATTGTATAACAACTGAACATTTGTTATTTCTCTTGAAAGATTATAATTTATTTAAAACTTTATTTCTAGGTCCATATATTTTAATTCATAAAGCGCTGTAGAGGTCGTTACATATACAGTAAATTCCAAGATAAATACACGTATATAAATTTTAGAATTTTGCATTCTTGATTTACCTAACTTTTTTTTTTAACATTAATAATCCATATGAGCAAAAGTAAGTACATGTTATAGCATTTATTTCTGGCCAATAGTACTAGATTGATGACTCGAGTTATACAGTAATATATAGAGGAAGGCATTTTTTCAGGGCCGTGCCAGTCAATATGATTAAATCTATGCAAACTCGTACTTTACCTTTTTATATTATTATTTTTATTTTATATTTATTCATTTATTTGTCCTTGTTTGTTAAATAAAAGATTCATCATTATTGATAGTCTAGTTGCTTTGTAATTTAGCATCTATCTGTTATGTATTCTCTATTATTATCGTTATAATAAATAAATATAAATATAAATATCGATAAACAATTGTGCTCACATGTTCATAGACGTAAGTAAATTGTCTAAAACCACAAACATCTGAAGGAAAGAAGGATGATTCAAACAAGAGAAATCTTGTGGGTGACAACCATTATCACACACCTACAAAAGACGTGACAAGGAAGTCACTTAACCGGTCAGTATTTTAGTATAGAATGATTCTTTTATTTCTTTATTTTAATTTGCTAGTACTGACATTTAGTTGCACGATCGTTGACTTTACTGAGCGTATAATTTGGTATTGTCTTGGCTAGGAGTAGGTAACTACTTGATTTAGTATTAATAACAATTAGCTGGCAAAAAATAGAGTTAGAATTAGGTATTGTAATTATAATGCTGCGTTTCTCAATTTACTAAATAGTAAATAAATAAATAAATATGTAAGTAAATTAAATTGGTATAATTTCAGCCAATAAATCAAATATTTTTTTTTTAATTAACTGATTAAGGTCTTTGGGAAAAACATATATATACATACATTAAACTTTATGGTTACTGACTATGATTAGGAGTTTGTTTTTCAAATATATATACAGTAGTATATATTAGTATGAATGTGCTATTGGATTATCAGATGTATGCACGCAAAATGAATAATTAATTAAATAATGCATAAAATAATTATTTAATATTATTAAATATATATAGTAATTAATACAAAGGAGTAGAATATCGGAATATTGTTAAAACAGAGTTAAAATCATTTAATATGGATAAATTGTGACTTTATATGTGTGAAAATATGCAAGTAATAATGTTTAAAAAAATTCTAACATACTATAAATGTGTAATACATCCAAAAATCTAAGATGCGACTTCTTCAAGTTCTATTAATTATGGTAATTGTATATATAAAGTCATGTTTAAAACGACAACTAACCTTTTATAGGACAATAAGATTTTAAATAAATTATCATTTAGAATTTGATACTTGCCAAATAGATATTTCATTCGATCTATTACAAAATTAATGAGATGAGATAAAAAGGATTTTTTATTTCTGACAATAACTGCAGTTGTCACAACCTTACATACAGGTGAGAAATAATATTTTTAATTCATGAATTCACACACATGGATTACACATTCTAGATTATATTTTATCAATAGAATGGGCTAGAATCAACAAACTTTATTCACAAAAAAAACAATACCTTTTGTATTGAATTTACAATTAATATATATATGGTTATGTATTTTTATTATTTATAGTATGGCATTTTTATCAGATGAAGGAAAAATATATAAAAAAAATGCAAGTATTAAACCATCTGAAGATAGTATTTATCGACATCTCGAATTCCTTATCTGACATCATGTTTTTTACCTGAATTTAAACATCAACAATTTTTCATTGCATTATGGCATTTACTTATGAAAAATGGATGTGACATTTTAATATGATCATGTGTTTGTTACGAGCTAAATTATAGAAAAAGTTGACTATCTATCTATATTTGTATTAGTTGTTGATTAAATAATTAGAAATTTGAGATCACGTTTTGTCTAGGCGTGACAAATGTAAAAATGATTATCACACAAAATTAGAATAATCAACTTTTCACGAACTCTTTTGCCTTTTTTAGCCTCCATTATTATGCTTTTGTATAAATTAGAGAAAAAATTTTTTTTTTAATGGTTTATACAGTATGTATGGTGTTAAAAGACATTTTTACGCACTACATTTATTCAATTAACAGTTAATTACTTACTAATTATTGCTTGAATAAAACAATCTTTAACACGCTTATTTCAATGAAATATATGCTTTATTATTCGTAATTAAGATCTAATTTCTTGTAGAAAAACCAGCCATTTTTCTTCATTTTTCCTCCTAATCTTTTATTCTTTGATCCATTGGAGCTTCTCAAAACTGAAGGGTTTGAAGAGAATTTTGATAAAATAAATTCAGAATATCGCTACAAGCGAGAGACCGGCTATAAATTCTTTGCTGTCAAGATCTATTATAGCCTTCTGTAATGTGAATCTCTAGCTCTTATATATGGTAATGGCCCATGTGAGACGAATGAGAATCTATAGTCATGAACATAATATTCTGGAATTACCATTCCAGTTACGTTGAATGGGTGCAATTTGAACAACTCTTTGTACTCTCTAAGCTGGTAAGAGTAGTTCCTTCGTAATTGACGTACTCACGAAATTGTATGTGTTCAATACTAGATTTTTTAGACATCGTAAAAATAAATAAAAAAAAAATATTTTTTTTTTCATTGTTGAAAAGTGTCTTGTATAAAAGAAAATAATATTTAACTGTCCAAAATTTTTTTTCAAAAAAAAGTCTAAATTCTTTCAATTTTTTGTCAAAAGAAGCTAAAACTGCCACAGGAAGAGAAGGCGGTCCCTAGTCTCCTCTGAATAAAATATCCTGGACTGAACCAATCACACCATTACACAAGTCAAATGAAAAAAAATTGGATTTATCTATTTTAAAATAGGATTTCTGATTTAGTATAGAATTGCCGATTTTTGGATATTCAGTACAAATTGCTGATTTTTGGCTATTTTTAATAATATTTCTGATTTTTAAATAGGATTTCTGATTTATGCAACATGTTGATTATTACGTGTTACGGTTTTTTATTTATTTATTAGAATTTTTTGGTTTTTTTTTTTATTTTAACTATTTTTTTATCTTTCATTTACAAAAACATTAAAATACTTTCTAACTGAAATACTTTATAAAATAAAATTTTACTTTACCTTAAATATAAACACATTTAAATTAAATAACTTATATATAAAATAATGTAAACAAATAAATATTATAGTTTATTTACATACTGTATGTTTTAAAGCATAGTTTGAGCATTTTGGCTAAAGTAAATGACTTGCTTTATTAATTAAAAGTAGTTCAGCAAGTCCTAAACTGTTAAGATATTAACTTTCATGAAAGTACAGTTAATACTTTTGGAGTTATTTACATTTTTCACAATGGTACTCGCTCACAAACTTTATTTTTATCACTTCAGAGCATATTTTGAGCACTTTAGTCAAAGTAAATTGACTTTCTTTATTAATTGAAAGTTGTTCAGCAGTTCTCAAAATCTACTTGGATATCAATTTTCATGAAGGTACTATTAATACTTGTGGATTTATTTACATTTTTCACAATGGCACTCACTCACGAATTTTATTTTTTTCCGTTTTATCACTTCAGAACGTATTTTGAGCACTTTAGTCAAAGTAAACCTACTTTCTTTATT
>QZLH01000016.1:231993-252174 GCA_003833135.1 Oehlia diaphana
ACATCAAATAAGATTTTTTTAATACTCTTCCCCAATTTACTGTATATTATATAGTATTTTGTATAAATAAAATGTAACAAAATCAATATTTTAATTAAAGGTAGACAAATCAGCCCATATGAATAGCTTTTTTTAATATTATGGAACGGTTTACTAACCGTTCTTTTTTTTATGTTTCAGGTAGGTTTTTGAAGAATGGAAAAAGTGGAATCAAGATTATTTAGCGTCAAAAAGTTTTTTTCCTTAACATTATGGTTCATCCAACAGAAGAACGCGATCAAGATGCTACAGTCTATATATATTGGTAACCTTGATAAACGTTGTACTGAAGCTTTGATTTGGGAGTTAATGCTTCTGGCAGGACCTGTTGGTAATTTTTACTGCTCATTTTTATTTTGTTATAAGTTCAGCATTACTAATCAGAAAATATATTTTAACTTCAAGTCAATATTCACTTACCAGAAGATCACGTAACTCAGACAAATCAAAATTATGGATTTTGGAAGTATAAGTAAAGATGATGCAGATTATACTATTAAAATAATAAATCAAATCAAGCTGTATGGGAAACCTATTCGTGTTAATAAAGCAAGCGGAAATATTTTGGTTTGTTCTTTACTGTGTAGCATTTGACGCTTCATCATATTACTATTATTAGGCAACTTCAGAAAAAAATAATTTGGACGTAGGCACTTCATTATTTATAAGGAATTTGGATCCTGATGTTGGTGAAAAAATGTTGTACAATATGTTTAACGCTTTTGGTGTTATCGTACAGACTCCCAAGGTATTAATAATTGAATATCAACTTATTTAGTTTTATTAAGTCGAAATATTATAATTTAGATCACATAAGATCCTGATACTGGTAATAGTAAAGGGTATAGGTTTATTTCTATGATAATTTTGATTCTTCAGATGCAGCAATTGATGCAATATCTGAATAAACCAATTACTGAATCATACGCATTCAAAAGGGAAGACATGGAAGTGCTGCATATTCGTATTTGAATGTATTACTTTCAACAAGTGATCATTTTTTTTATTGGTATACCTAGAACGTTTATTGGCAATAAATCAAAGTCTTTATTTGCAGATGTTCATCCACCTACTGTCCCACCTCCAATGATAGGAGTTCACGTACAGATACAGCTTCACCACAACAAATAAATAGGAGCATCAGGCGTATTTATTTTATTTGATATATTGTTTATCAAGAAAGGGTAAGGAATCAAATTTATTTACATTACAATGCTATATTACTTATTATGTTTATTTTCATTTTCACTTTATTATGCAATTTATTTGAATAATATTTTTGAATGTTATAGAATACTCAATAAATTACAATTCGTAAATATTACAAATCTTTTTTTTTTAATATTATGAAACGGTTACTAACCATTCTTATTATTTTTTTTAATAGGTTTGGGTGGGATGAAAAAAAACTAAGATTTGTAAGTATTATGAATCTTAGCAGTTTTTTTAAAAAAAAGAAATGTTATACTGTATTAACATTTTTATTTCATTATTTTGTAAGGACTCCAGGACCTTCTTTCTCTCTTTCCCTCTGAATTTTCTCAGCTCCAGTGATTTTCTTTTGTAGGGCGTGTAGATCAACATCTTGGAATCAGTAGTTTAATTTTCTTATTAATTTTTTTATCTTTTAATTTGTAGAATCAATACATTTGCACTTTCTGGACCAAATTGGTAGGGTGGAGGAAAGTTCAAGTTCCGGACTTTAAGACTGAGTCTTTGGACTCAGTCTTAGCAGGACTGAGTCCTAATTTTTGGAATCTAATTAGAACAGTCCCAAACTAGTCTTTATAATAATAATAATATAAATTAAAGTTATGATCATTTAACAGCTAGTCAATAATCATATGACTAATTTAATTATCAATGTAGATCAATCACGTTTTAATAAATTCCTGTGTTCCATTAAATAAACCGCGTTTATTTTCTGTCTTTGTTCCATTTTCTGTCTTTGTTTCATTTTTACCATTAACTTTTCCTTTCCAATAAAAATGTCAGATAATGATTTTGATGATGCTGATTATGACGAATATGAATCATCTTCAGATATTGAGTATAATCAAGATGCACCACAAGATCCTGTAATAAGTGAGGAAGAAGAAAATAACTCTGAAAAAGAAAATTTACCTCAAACTCGTCGTATTTCACCAGTGTGGAAATATTTTAATGATAAAATGTTATAATATCCAGGAAGACCAGTCTGTTGCAAATGTCAAAAAGTTTTTGGAAAGGATACTGGAATCTCAACTTTAAAACGACATCTTTCTTCTGCACATAAAATAATGATAGAAAACGTTATAAGTACATTAACAAATAAAGTGTTTTGAATTTTAAACGGGTTGATCCTTAGCCAGAAAAAGAAAAAAGTGAGCGTGATAATGCAGTGGTAGAATGGATAATTGGAGATGCACAGCCCTTTCGATCAGTTGAAAATTTGTATTTTAGGCAAATGGTCAATACTTTTGATTCTTGATATCAAGTTCCTGATAAAAATGGAATTAAAAACTTAGCAATGGATTATTTTAAAGCAAAACGTGATAATATACAATATGATTTAAATAATATTCCAGAAAAGATATCCCTCACGGCAGATATATGGACATCAACTTTCAATAATGATGCATATCTTGGATTAACAATTCATTTTATTGACAATGATTGGAATTTGCAAAATTTTTTATTAGATCTTATGTCTTTTACTATACGTCATACTGGAATAAACATTGCTGATGCAATTATTTCAATTTTAAGAAAATTTCATATTCTTGAAAAAACATTAGCTCTAACCACTGATAATGAATCAGCAATGATAGTTTGTGGAAGAACAATAGCAGCAGAACTTGCAGATGAACTTAACAATCAATCTTTCCACCACTGCACATATTTTAAACTTAGCTGCACAGCAAGAAATTAAAATTATTGATAATGAGATTGTTAAAATATGTGAAATAATGAAAAAAATTAAAAATTCACCTCAAAAATGCAATAGATTGTGAGAATTGTGTTCAATAGATAATTTGCAATATTACAAACCACAACTAGATGTTGAAACTCGGTGGAATAGTACATATTATATGATAGTAAAGTTTCAAAAAATATTGCGTCCTATTGAAATGTTAGCAGCAACAGATTAAAGCATTGGAAATTTAATGCCAGATGCAGAAGGATGGACGAAAATTAAAGTAAGTTAAATTTTTTAAAAAACAGATAAGTAATAATTCTAATACTTACAAATAAATAGGATACCTTAATCCTACTTGAGCCTTTAGAAAAGGCAACTGTACTACTTTCAGCCTCCTCTTATCCTACTATTTCAGATATTAGGTTCTTATTTTTTGGGATTCAACAGCATCTAGATGATTATATTGGAGAAGAAGGATTTAGTCAGAGTGAAGTGGCATCATCAATCCTTGAAAAAATTAAACAGTATTGGGAAGTGGTAGATTCATCCACCATAGTAGTTACAATTTTAGATCCACATACTAAACTTACTTTGTTTGCAACAGGAGAAGAATCAACAAATGCAGTAAATGCAATAAAAGGCCACTTTGCCGAGTATAATGTATTACCACTTCTAACATCTTTACCTAATACTAATCAAGAAACAGTAAGCAACCGTGAATATTTCCATTAGTTGAAGAGAAAACGGTTGGCTATTTCAGATTTACAAACAGAAATATCAGTAAGAAGATCAAGGTCATCTGGAATTTATGAAGAACTTGATCGGTATTTTGCCTTATCATGTGATGATAATGTTGAACCTTTGCTATGGTAGAAAGCTCATTTTCAAGAATTTCCAGCATTGGGAGCAATGGCACGAGATTATTTGTCTATCCAAGCTACCAGTGTATCATGCGAACAAGCTTTCTCTGTAGCAAGTAATACTATAACCCGTACAAGGAATAGGATGCTTCCAGAAATAGCTCACGCTTTATTGTGTTCAAAAAGCTGGCTTAAGAAAGGAATTGGAAGTACTAGCCGCAAAGGAAAAATAATTTTTGAAAAAATTAATAGTTTCGTTGTGTTGTGTGTGAAAAAAATTAATGTGGCTTAACGGTATTACAATAATAATATATGATTATGATCAACATTAGATCAGCTGATTAATTAAATAATAGCTAATAAACGTTTAAAATAAATAAAAAATAAAAAAAATCAGCCTATTTTTATAAGTTTTTTATTAAATAAAATATAATAAAGCAATAGTTTGGACTTAGTCTGGACTCAGTCCAGACTCAGTCCAAGGTATTAGTCTTTGACTAAGTCTGGTCTGTCTGTATACCAGGACCAATAAGTCCTAGGATTTTAACTGGACTGTAACGGACTTTCCCCATCCTACAAATTGGTAGGTATTGAAAATTTCACTTCAAAACTTTTTTTTTATTTTTTTTATTAATATTTTTCAGTTATCTTTTTTTTATAGTTTCAGCTTCCTTAAACTTTTTGGATCCTGGATGATAGGATTGATTGGTATGTTTCAAAACAGTTCGTTTGAAACTTTTTTTTAATTTTTCTTTCTGAATTTTTATTTCAGGTTGGACTTGGACTTTATTTTTTTCTTTAGGTATAGTGAGACGTTCTTTTCAGAATGTGGATCATGTGAGTGTGAAATTGTGGATTACTATGTTGGATTTTTTTTATTTTGTAAAATCTTACATTGATTTAATAAAAACCTAATTTTTTGACTAAATATAGTTTCACATAATTGTTTAAAATTAATTGTATAGTCATTAAATATATAACTTATATATATATTATTTAGATAAATTGTAAATTAATAAATTAATAATATCATATAGTACTAATAAAAAGTAATTAGAATTGCAAAAAATTTGATAAATAAAAAAATATTGTTATTATATATATAAATTATTAGCTTTTATTTTATTTGCTTGTTTCACAATCGATTTTTTAATTCAAAAAAAAAAAAAAAAAATTTAATATAAAATTTAAATTAAAAGATTGGATTATTATAAATTAAAATATACATTATGCTAATTTTATTAAAAAAATCTTAGTACTTTTTATTTGTTAGTTGTTAAAAAGTTGAAGTTAAAGTTTTTATTTTAACTTTTAATTTTAGTAAAAAATTATAAAAAATTAAATCATAATAAAGTTTATTTAATATTTATTTATACATACTATAGTATTTAATATCATAATTATATAATTAATGCATTTTTTAATTTATTATTACCTTAACTTTTTATTTTATATGTATTATTAATAATTTGATTAAATTGATACTATTAATATAATAATTATATTTCATATTATAATATAAAATATAAGTATATACTTTACAAATTTTTTTTTTATTTTGGGATATTTGCAAAAATAGTACTAATTAAATTTTTTTTCCACATATTTTAAGGTTACTAAAAATATTAATTATAATTTTTTAATTTAAATTATAAAATTTTTATAAAAAATACATATTATAATATTAAATACTAACAGTAGTATATTTTAGTAAATTTTATTTACAGAAATATTAAATAACAACCAAATTAATTAAAGATATATTTTATATTTAATTTTTTATTATAATATTTTTAATTTTTTTTTTTTTTTAGGAAAAAAATCAATAATAAATAAAAAATAAAATAAAATGCTGAAATTTATACACTTGATATTCAATAAATGTACAAATTTTAAAGAAATTTTAATTACTAGTTTCTTTACTTTTTTATTTATTGCATTTTTACATTTCCAATTACTTTTTACCAGTAATTTACTTATTAAAATAATTAAACAAAATTTGATTTTAAAATGATTAAAATATAAGAAATTAAGAAAAAGCAAAAATGATGATGTAAAATCTAAGTTTTTTAAAAATTTAAAGTTTATATTTGAAATTTGAAAGATACATAAAGATTTAGAATAATAAATCATATATGCAAATATAGCAAATGCTATTATTTTTACCAAATATACCAAAAATACAAAATAATGTAAAACAAATATTTGTTCAAAATTTACCTATAGAAATCTTAATCCATTTAATTTAATGAGATGATAAGATAAGAAGTGCTTTGATTTACCATTATAAAATAAACAATTTAAGAAGTTAGATCACAGCATGTAATATTAAAATTATTTAACAAAAATATTATTAAATAATATTGGAATTTGTGTAGATCTAACCACCAATTCAATCACAGGTGAAAGGATTATCAAAAATAATTAGCAAAACTTTCTACTTTACAAACAGCATGTACTTTTTGATAACATTCTTTCAATTTCCAGAACTTAATATAGTTATACAAATTTGAACTTTACAAGCAGTAGCTAGTAGAGTTCCTTTAGCTGATGGAATATTACAAAAAAAAGGTTAGAACTTGTTATATTTTAGGAAAAACTAAAAGTGCATCACTTGAAAGTCTTTTAGAGAAGCATATATATTTATGTGTACTTTTAGCTAAATATAATGAAGATATAATATTTATGATGCAGATGAGATAGGCCTTTTTTTTGAATGGAACCAAATTAAATACAGTACTGGAGACATAAAAAGGTAAAAATATTTTAATTTTATATTATAAAAATATAATAAAAAAAATTAATTTATTATTTAATTATTTAATTACAATTAGACATTAATTTAATAAAAAAAAAAAAAAAGATTTCAGGAAGAATACTGGATAAAGGGTCTTAGTGTCAACAGAAGAAGAATGTAATTCAAATGAGCCAAATGATAAGACCAATAAGTTGACTAGCAAATTGTCACCTATTAAGTCAACATACAAAAGCAACAGAGGTTTTGAGAATAAACATCAGACAAAGGGTCTTTTATTTATTTATAGGATAAAGCTGGGTTTCTGATTTTTTGCTATGGGCTCTCATAAATTTATCCTCTTGTAATTGGAAAATCACTTAACTCTTGATTCTTTAAAAATTTTAACAAATTGACTCTTCTTGTGGTTTATCATGCTAATTCAATTGCCAGAGTCTGATGATGTAATAGAATATTGATCGACCTTACTGATGAAGAAATTATTAATTTGGTACAAGCTGATTAATCAAGTAATGATGAAAATACCTGCAATATCGTAGTTGGTGGACTGGAAACTTTTATTAATTTTTTTGAACTGAATTTTACCCATAGAAAATATTTACAGGTAGTTAGAGTAAAGAGTTTAATTCGAAAAGCAAAGTACACGATTTATTTCTTTATTTTTTTTAATGTATAATAAAATGACACGTAATTTTTCAAAATAAAATGTATAAGTGGTTCGCATTTTTTCGCATACACGATCATGCAAGTTAAAAATGTATAAATTAGGGGGTGGTGGAATGGTGGAAAATTTTAAGTTTTTTTTTTTTATTGGAAGTATTGAAAGATAACAATTATTTCAGTTATAACAAAATTTCATGAATTTTCATTCAATTATTACAATAAAAGATTAGGTATAATTTTAGCTGCTCTGTAAGCTTACTTAGAGCGACAAATACCATCGTTATCTGACTTATTTGACAAAAAATTTCCCAATCGACAAATAACCCGGCAGGATTTAGAGATTTTAAAGTTCATCTGCTAAGGTCGTGTTGGTTGAAAGAAAATAATCTTATTACAAAGACATTATAATCGATAATGAAATTCTTCAATCCTTGCCTTTCGATGGTTCCATTGATAACCGGCTTCATTTCGCAGCGCTATCGTCTGTTTTGGCTCTGGTTCGGGTCCTCGATTCTTAAAAATCGATTCAGAAAACTCGCGACATCAAATTATATTTCTTTCCTGGTTAATATTAGCAAGAACACGAAATTCTGAACGCTGTTCAACCGTAGTTAAATCCATCAAACGTGTAATGATATTGCGGTAAAATACTGTTGCTGAAGATTTGGATCATTATGAGGAGGATGATGTGATCACGCGTACTTTCGTCCTTTGGTTCATCACGAAGATGTCGCCATCCAAAACACCCTTAACCGTATGCAAAAAGAAAATAATCCTATGGAATGGCCACATATAAATATTCATTCCATCAATGAAATCCAAACGCCAGGCCAACTTTATACCCAACTGGCGCAGATCTTTCGTGCGGAGCGTATTAAAAATGTAAAACCTGCCCCTGTATAAAGAAAGGAGATTTGCATGCCATTCCCGTTGGCAATACTTTGCTCTGAATTCTCAAATGCGTTGGCGAGCACTACAAGAAGGGAAGGTGTATTTTGAATAAACCTTGCCGATGCTCAAATCACATTCTACGGCTCTACGCGGTTCTCGACAATCTTGGAGCGGGGAACTACCTGATTAAACAGATAGGTCCAGAAGGGTTGATGTAGGTTTGATGTTCTTCACATTAAGTGCTGTAGACCTACATTGGCCCGTGCTCCATAAACTCATGCCGTCTAACGGAAATCCTGCAGATGGGTCGATTACTGGCCCCAATCTCCCAAATCATTATCGATATTCCCCTGTAAGCGATTTAAGATTATTGAGTATTCTATGACATTCAAAAATATTTATTCAAAAAAAATGATTAAGTGATATAGCATTGTAATGTAAATAAATTACAATATTATACACATAGATTCCTTACCCGTTTTCTCGATAAACAACATATCAAATAAAAATACTCCTGACGCTCCGTTCATCATAGATAGTCTAGACGATGATTGTGTTGCTGTTTGTGTATTTGTCCCTGGCGCATGATATCCTCCACTTGGCATTCCAGTATTTATTTGTTGTGATGAAGCTGGCGAACTCCTATCATTGGAGGTGGAACAGTAGGTGGACGAACATCTGCAAACAAAGACACTGATTTTCTTCGCTTGAGTTGCCAATAACCGTTCTAGGGTATGCCAATAAAATAAATGGTCACCCATTGAAAGTAATACATTCTATTTGGAAGATATACGAATCTGCAGCACTTCCATGTCTTTCGCCTTTTGAACGCGTATGATACAGTAAATGGTTTATTCAGATATTGCCCGTTCATTGCATCAATTACCGCATATGAGAATCGAAATTAAACCCATACCCTTTACTATTACTAGTATCGGGATCTCATGCAATCTAAATTAAATATTTCGACTTAATAGAATTAAATATGCAAAATGAATTCGATATTCGATTATTAGTTTATGTTAATACCTTGGGAGTCTGTACGAGAACACCAAAAGTGCTGAACGTATCGTACAACATTTTTTCACCAACACCAGGATCCAACGTCCAAATCTTTTTGTCTGAAGTTGCCTAATAATAATACGACGAAGCGTCAATACTACACAGCAAACAATAAAAACAAACCAAAATGTTTCAGCTTAATTGACACGAATAGATTTCCCATACAGCTTGATTTGATTCATTATTTTAATAGCATAATCTGCATCATCTTCACTCATACTCACAAAATCCATAATTTTGATGTGTCTGAGTTACGCGATCTTCTGGTAAGTGAACATTGACTTGAAGTTAAAATATATTTTCTGATTAGTAATGCTGAACTTATAACGGAAGCTACCCGAAACCTATAAAAAAAGAATAAGAACGGTTAGTAAACCGTTCCGTAATATTAAAAAAAAAACTGCTAATTGCTTACGAATCTTAGTTTATTCTTACGAATCTTAGTTCTTTCTGTAATTCTGTCTTTCAGAAGCCATACAAACCGTTCCATTATTTCCTTATTATCACGAAACCCGTTTCGTCCGGCAATACCTACAAGAAAGAGAAAGAAAAAGACACGTTAAAACGTTTCTAAAATAAAAAAAATGACTCCCTTTCTCATTTACCTTAATTCCGGTTCGTAGTTTCGACCGGCGTTCCCGTTCCTATATATCAAATACATTAACGATGACAACAGCCATGGAAATGCTCCAAACTCGGGAAAGACTTGAGGAAAGGAAGACTGTGACGCGTGACGTTTAATTGATGCACTATCGACCATAGGCTAATCGTAGATCATTACTAATTGAGGTTAATGATATTTTAGAACTATAAAAATAAATTTTTACTGAATTTTTATGCTTAGCCAAAATTAAATTTAATAACAGATAAGAATGGTCAACCATTTTGAAGAGTTTAAATGAGCACTCAGCCGCTGGTGTGACGGGAATTACCTATATAATGATCAAACGCCTACCCCCTCAGCTTCAGAAGTTGATTCAGGAGTAACACTTCTTTCAGGGCAGATACCAGAAAATGGAAATCCTTAACCATACTTCCGATCCCCAAGCCTGAGAAGTTTAATTAAATATGGCCAATGTTAGGCCCCATAGCTCTTTTGGACATTTTCAGGAAAATTTTAACTAAGACCTTAAACATGCGTTTGAGTAACATCTTTCCAACTAACAACGAGATAGCCTTTCACCATTATTATGGCGAATATCTATGATCCACTGATCAGAGCCATCACCACTATGGAAACACAAAATAAGATGCCATACGGATATGAAATCAACTGTAACTGGCCAACAGATCCTTCCGACCCAAATACATGAATCATTTATAAGAAGACTGTCGCTTTAACCGCTTATATGGACGATACAGCCTTTATTGAAACTTCTAAAGAGAGAATGCAGGAAGTTTTGAACATTGCTAACTCGTTTATGCTATGATGGATATTAATATCAACGTGAAAAAGTGCGATCTGTTGGTATTTAATTCACCACTTCCCAAGGTAGAGAATAAAGCATACTTAGGTGACGCAGAAGAAGACATCATTAGGGCCTCCACAGGGGAAATAAGATACCTTGGGGTGTGGCTTGCTGAAAAGAAAGCAAAGTTCTTGAATAAACAGTGAATAATCGGAATCAGGGATGCCTTCATACAGACAATTGGGAAGAAATCACTTTCCATCGCTCATGTAGTCTATTTAATCATAAGGTTCTTTACCTCAAGATAGCCTAATAAAAATCAGTTGGATTGGACCATAAACCTGCCCTCATAAGGCGCGTGGGAATATCTTGAAGGAACATCAATTCTAAGTGTTTAAACCATGTGGCTTTTCTCTCTTTGGCTGAGAGGCCGGGGAGTAATCTCGATTGTGTCCATGTGAGCATATGTTTTCCATCATGTACAGTGAGTGTGAGTGAGGTGAAGAATAACGGGTGTCTGTCCGTGTGTCTGTTCATCGTTAACAATGATGACGGCGTAAAGCGTTTTGTCCATTCATCAATTATCTTGACTCCACTCCCATTAATTGTGAAAGACTCCGTCATAACTTGTTCTACATTGAGTCGTATCCCCATGTCATATGTAAGTAACATGCAATATACTGCAAAGTTGTTTCTTGCTATAATTGTTATTTACAGCTTCGTCTAAAGATAGACGCACAAAAGAATGAGCTATAGTCAAAGGATACAAAGGGTGGTAAGCCACCAAAATTATTGAAAAATCGCATAATGCCGAGTCGCTAACGGTGGAAATCTGGCATATAACAGAATTCGAACCTCAACGAGGTAATTTATATCAACTAGAAAAACCGAATTCCAAGATTACAAAGGAAATACGTAGAAGAGCAGCTAGAGTTGTTAATCAGACCATTGACAATGGTTCCGTAACCATTAACACTCCGATGAATATCAAGACTCACAACAACTACGATCAATCTCGACTATTAACAGATGGGAATCTGACACAGATGATTACATAGTGATGGATCATGTGCAACCAAAAAGGAAAACAGGAATACGGAGTGGCAGATACAAAAGTGGTTTGGCTCCTCATAATTAGGTAAATTCCTGATGGCTACTAAAGATCGTCTATCGAACTTGGATCAATTACACTTCTACACAAACGGTAGCATCATTACCGCACAATTCAAGATGGAAACGCTATCATAAATAATAGGTGGGATTCAGGTACTTATGAAGTTATTCAGGGAGCTGCCTTTATAGAGAGCACGACAGAAGAATCCTTAATCTCACGTATTGATAATTGCCATCCTCAACAAGAGCGGAGATCTATCCAATATTCTTAGCCTTACTTACTTGCTCACTAAACTCAAAAGTGTATATATATACAGATAGTGCAGCTACGATTCAAGCAATTAATAGTTTTCTTTATAGACGAATGTGGACAATATTAGATTGTTTACTTTTATTTAAATTTTTAGTGTAGTTAAGGAAAATAATTTAGATTTAAATTTACACAAGGTCAAAGGGCATAGTGGGAATTTATGGAACGACAAAGTAGACGAATTAGCCAAACAAGCTTCTTCTAGTACTTCAGCTTCGAATATTGTACAGTTCAGCCAGGGCCATGATGGTTTAAATCTCGTTCCAATAATAAATGAGGTGCCAGTGGAACAAAAACTCAGAAAATTTGTGAAGAATGTAATGAACTTCGTTAATGATGGACAATATGGACAATGGAGCCAACTGGGCTGTAATCAAGATGCTCTACTGGACAGAGGATTACGATTTGGGTTATTACATGGAATGCCCTAAAACAAGTTTAACATTTTAAGTGCGCAAGTTCCAAACAAAACAAGTTATGGGCTTTTGGATCAAACTATTAAACAACCTTCTACCGATCGGTTAAGTCCCTTAAATTGCGACACCCGAACTTATATAAAAATTTCACCTGCCCGATGTGCAACTTAGAAGACGAAACAATATCACACATTACCTCCTGTACGGGTTCCCCCACAACTGAAGCAAAGGAAAAAATTTATATAAATCTTCGCAAATCCTTGCTTGATATATTAAGAAAGACTTATTTAAATATAAAACAGTCGATGGTTGATAATTTGCTAAATAAAATAATAGGTGAGTCAGCCTGTTCAGAAGAATTTTCATCCTTGTATAAAGAGGCAATGATGGGAAAGATTGACACAGTCACTACAACCAGAATTAGGAATTATTAAATATTAAACGAAACAAAGGCATCAATATATGCACCAAACTACTAACAAACACTCGCATGGGATTTCCACTTCAATGAAGCTAACCAAGTATAATCCTTCTGCACAGGACGATATTGAAATATACGATAACCCAAGTCGCATTGATAATCATGAGAACCCTCCAATAACGATTTCACCGCAACAATGTTTCTCACGGGCTCTAACGAAAATGAAGGATCAGGCATGGAATTTCACCAAGAAATCATTCATATATCCTTGGACTTATAAAACTGTCGAAATCGTTAGAAGGACTGTTTTTAGAATTTTGAAGCTTTGGTTTGTGATTCGATTATTTAAAGATGGAGGATGAATTTTGTCTTTTATTTTATCTTATATTTTAGATAGAATTTTAATTTTAATTAGGTAATATATTATATGTGACTGGCAGATAATATATATATAGGCCGGTTATAGATTAGATTTGGTTAGACTCATGGAATATATTTGCAGGCGGGTAGGGTGTAAATTATTTATAATAAGATAGATTCTTGTAGTGTATCCTTTAAATAAGGAGCACTGCTCCCTTTGAGTATAACAATAATAGTAATAAAAATAATGTCATATTATCAAGTTTTTTTTTACATAATTTCATAATTTTCTATTTTAAGATTATGATACCATATATATTTAAGATACTAGATATTAAGAAATTTTTATATAAATTTATTTATACTAATACAATTAGTTAATATAGTATAAATACTTTTAAATATACCAAATATCATCTGAGTGTTTCTCAAATTCCAAATTTAATTATTAAAAGAAAAATAAAATACTTCTAATATATTAATCCACCTTAAAAAAATATCAAACAAATCTTTATTGTAATTGACTATATTAGTTTAACAATTAAAATAAACTCGAAATGTTAATAAAACGCGTTTACTCTCCAAAATTGCTATTATGAAATTTAGAAAAAAACCTAAATTTCAATATTTTACGAAGGAACATAGATATTTTTCATGTTTTGATAATATTTCGGCGTTTTATATGTAACTTTTGTAATTTTTAATTAGACGTTGATATTGTTAAAAATAATTTATATTTTCAATTTGTAACTTGGATAATTAGTAATATTCTTTACAACTTTATTCTTTATTCAAAATAAAAATATTATCAAATATAAACAACTGGTTTCCATAAATTTTGAAACACATTATTTTATTTTACATCCAAATCGAATCGTATGACATAAAAAGACTGAAAATTCCTAGCGAAATTAAAAAAAAAATTCACTCTTTTTTTTTATTTTTCCTTTTACAAAAAAACAATCAACATTTAATTTAATGTTATTGAATTCAATTTATGAACGTCTAGAAAATTGCTTAACTTAATTATATTACAAATAAATGACGCACTATGCAGTTGGTACAAACAAATGACGTGTACGAAACGACATAATACTACGGACATCAAAAATTTGATAATATATTGGATAAAGTACTAAACGTGGTGTTAATGTGAGATTATGTGCAGCATTAGGAATTGTTTCAATTAGAATTTTTTGGTAGGGCAAAATATCTTGAGGAAATTGTCAAGACGATGATGTAAACGACTGATGAAAATAAATTATTAGCTGCATGAAGTTATAACATTATCATATAAATTTTTTAGCATAAAAAAAATCAGACTTAACAACAATATCGGTCGATATGTGATGGCTATGATGGAAAATTGTAAGATTAAAGATATTTTATTATATTCAAGATTACGCAATTTTTATAAAAAAAAGGTGTAAAATAAATGAGCCGAAACAAAAGAAAAAGCAAATTAATAACCAGAATTATTTAAAAACTATATATATGTGTTAGGTCAGTAAATGTTTTCTTATGGAATTAAGTCTAGCAGTCGTTAAGCGTATACGAGTTATATCGGATACCCTTTCAGCGTCATGATTTAATAGCTGCTGATCCATTATAATAAATGCAATATTATACAAAACTTTAATTAAATTTCAAAATTTAAAACGTCTTTTCCAAATTCCGTATAATCAGATCGGATTCACATTATGAATTTTTAGATAAGATATATATATAGAGAGAGAGAACGGATAACCTATTACGATGATATATATTTATATAATTCAGAAATAAAATAAATAAAACGTATAAAACGTAAAATAATAAAAAAATAAACATAGCGGCGCGGGTACATTAATTTGTACGACAGATCAAATGATTGATGAGGCTAATGATAATAATTATTAGTAATATTTTATTGTTAGAAATCTTGTTATAAACTTTATTCTTTTTTTTTTGTAGAAAATAAAGAAAAAAATCTTATAAGAAAATATTTGGTATTCACATTGGTCTTTCTTTACAAATAAAAATATTTGTATTTATATGCTATTGTACGGCGTGCTTAATAATGGTATGATGTGGCGCGAACTACTCGTGAACGATCAAATTAATTATGTGAGATGAAAATACTTAGTTGATCAATCAATATTGTAACCTTATTATATAAAATAAGTAAAAATAATAATCTTTATTCTATAAGTTGAATTTAAATTATTTAATCTAAATGTCTATAAAAATTATACGTCTAAATCATCTATAAAATAATGTACTATTATATTAATATTAAAATGTAATTCTAAAAATAAAATTTAAATAAAATTTATTAATTTATTATATTTTATATAAAACGTTTAATTATTACCGCGTCGTGGATCGTGATAGATAAATGACATCGAATTAATGGAAAGATGAGCAAAGCTATCAAAGTACCAGTTGATATTAGAAGGATCCCAGCAACAGGAGAAGCGCATCCTCCTCTTTCTAATCAAAACAAGTCTTTCAAAATAGGAATGTTGGTCCGAAAAAATACTACACATCATTATTGTAATATATTTAATTAATAAATAATTTATTCAAATTAATTTTATAAAAATAAATAATATATATTACATACTTACAAACTATTTACATATTACGGAAGTAAAATTTATAATAATCAAGAGCACAGTTCATCGTAGCCAATTAATTTTTCTACCTTACTTCCTATTTGAGATTAAGCCATGCCCTGAGTGAGTTTATTATGTTCTTTTCTTCAAAAAGGAATTGAAAAATGATGTTATAACTACAAAATTCAGTTAGGAATACATATATGTATGTATGTATTTAAAGGTAATTTGATTTATTTTCGAAAAAAGTGATAGGGAATGTATAATAATGTATATAATGTACATTATTATACGGTATATAAAGGAATGTATATGAATTCAGTAGTTATAGTACCAAAAGTAGGTAAAGAAGAAAAGATTAATAAAGAGTATTAAAGATGTAATAAAGATGTAATAAAAATCGTTTAACGGATAGCATATATTTATATAAAAAAAAATTTGCGATCTTTTTTTTATAAAAACCAGTTAACGAAGGCTGATTAATTTTAACTTGCATATGATCTAGCTTATAATTTGTGGACAAATCAATAACTTTAGAGGCTTTGGTGGCTTGCTGTTTACTTTACGTAAAAAATCTGTCAACGGTAAGGCTGTTAAAGATGCTGATTTTCTGGTGATCAAATCAATATTAGGGCTTTAGGGGCTTGGCGGCTTGCATATTCCAATTTGGAAATGTGGACACGTTCAATGTTTGAAGCGCTCAAAATTGATCGAAATTTTTCAAGATATTGACGTTTGAAGATGATCTAATGTAGGTTTTTTCGAGAGATTGTAATAGAAGAATAATGGTTATCCTTAATTAAATGAAATTTTATTACAAAAGAACGCTCCTTATTTAAAAACTTTAGTGATCATCTATCGATGTATAAGAGATTGCCATATATGGTTTGGTTGCAATGCCGACTAATAATAATAGATTTATCAATCCATCAATCCATCGTGGAATATTTCTTCCAGTTTAAGATTATACTTTCGTAATATTTGTTACATCAATTGAAACTTAATCAGTAATCATTTGTTGAAATTTTTCACACAAATAAGCCTTTTTCACGGATATACTCGTTTGTACCTGATCCAAGTATTACAATAATGATTTAAAATTGTTATTGTTTCTAATTTTGGCAATTACATATATTTATAGTACGAATGTACACGTTCAACGCTCAAATTGTTTGTAAAAAATATTTGAAGGAGCAATATACGCTATTTATCGAAAGTTATATTTTTCGGTACAAAAAAAGAATTGAAGGTTAAAAAATATTACAAAATATGTTTTTCTCATCTTGTTTTAAATTTATGGCAAATAGATTAATTTTATGATTACAAATCAGAACACTGACCCTTTTACTCATGGGTACATATTAAAACGTAACATCCGACCGATAAACAGTAGAAATGACAATTTCAAAAGTACAACCATGTGTATCTATCGTATAATTTTAATATAAATTCTTATGAAATCTCTACAAAAGATGCGGTAAATTGTTTTTTATAATCGGTCCGATATCGGGAATTTCGCCGCATTTAACAAGAAATAAAGCCACAGTTATAAAATTTTTTAAAAGCAACATCTCGTGACCTTGTTGTACGACATTAAGTTTTCTGCGCAATAAACCTGAAAATTCTCATTGTACATGAAAATGTATAAGGCATGATCATTTAAAAGGAAGAATGGTTAGCATATTTTTTGATTAACCGAAACAAAGTTAAAAAGAAATGTAATTCTAAAAGTAGTTATTAATTATGAAGTGACACGAAATCACTGAATGAACGTAACAACGACTGATCATTATGCTTGATATGCCGATATGTTGATATGCATCCAAAATATATGTAATCAAATTCACTCCTACGTCATTGCTTTGCTAGGTTAAAAACACATATGGGTATGTTCAAAAAACACAAAGTCAATTCAAGATATCTTGCAGCAAGAACACAAGTTCCATAAGTTTTCTATAATTTACTTGACCCAATTTATATTAAATTTAAATATAAGATTATTTTTTTTATTAGTAACACGTATTTCTTTATTAATTTTATTAAAAATTACGAGAAATACATGGGATTAAAATATTAAATTTTAAAACTATCAACCAACACAACATTATGATGTTGCCTCTCCCAAACTGGTCTTTCAGAATGAACCCAAACCTTGAACGTACGATATTAATAATAAATTACTTTTTCTCGGTTCAAACAAACTAATTTTGTTAGTAATTGATAAACAAAACATTAAAATTTGAAACATAATGTAATAATTAAAAATTCTAATTAAACTTTTTTAATTTTCTTTATCCATTTAAAGAAATGAAATCTTATATCAGTACCGTATATCTGTATATGCACTATGGTTAAATTCGTTAAAAAATAATTACTTTCTCCATAATGTTACTCGCTGATTTAACGTCCCACAATTTTGCGTTCTTTTTTTACAAAAGAAAATTTTAAAAGAGTAAAAAATCTGAATACTTTGTCACAAATATACAATTACTGCAAAAATATATATATATATATATATATATACATTTAAAGACACTTAGTTAGATGGGTTCTTTATTTTGATTTTATTTTCCTAACATTATAAATATCGATACTTGAAAAACTACCCTCTCCTCATCTCTAATGGTTAGCATACGATTTCAATTTTATGGAGAAATTCTCTGCGCTACTGTATATAATATGAGCGATAGTAAATCATCATCTTACTGTACACTTCATTTTTACCTCCATTAAAATATTTATCGGACTGAATAAACGGATTCATTAATTGATAATATGGAATGTAGTATACGAGGAATAGCTGTACGCATGGGTTTTCTATAAGTTTAGTACTGTATACTTTAAAAAATTAATTTGCATATTTTTTTCTGATTTTCTGAACACTGATCATCATGTGATTTGCCATCAATCAAACTGATGCGTAAAAAATATTAAAATATCTTTTACAATGAATATATAATGACAACATTCGATAAATATGTTACATAAATATTATCATTTTTTTAATTAAATCTTTCCGACCAGAATAATCATAAAAAATATACCTAATAATTTCAGAACACAAATAATGGGAACCCATAAATCTTTATATCAATGTGAATTAAACAAATTGTTAGATCAGCATGTTACTAGTTCTTTTATGTTAAATACTTGTTAATTATATTTATTTTAGTTATTTATCTTATGAAATGTTATTATACATGTACTATATACAGTCAAATCCCGAACCCTTGATATAGTGAATTTTTCAGACAACTATAATAAATTTCCCCTTGCTATAACGAATTAACCAATCAAATCTCTTAAAATCTTCACTATACCCCTATAGCGAAGTTGAAGTCTGGACCCTAGGGTTTGTTATAATAAAGGTTGACTGTATATAAAAACCCCTTATTTAAAAAAACTAGGCATTTTTTGGAATCGCAAATCCCGCGATAATGCACCTCATAGTACGATCATACACATAAATGGTTAGGTTATATTGTATAAGTTTTCACGTGATCCTTACTAAGGATTTTCGTAAGCATAAAAGCATAAGAAAATTATTTCCATAACGTTAGGTACAGCTGCTATACATGAATACATGATATAAGGAAACAGGATCATTTTGTAATTCGGCAAAAATCAACAAGATGAATATAAAAAAGGAATTATTGATAATATGAACATTAAATAATACATATGGGCTGATTTGTCTACCTTTAATTAAAATATTGATTTTATTACATTATTATTATACAAAATACTATATGATATACAGTAAATTGGGGATGAGTATTAAAAAATATTTATTTGATGTTATTATACTATAATTTGGTAAATATTTCTTTTAAATTAATATAATTCTTAGCACTTACTATATATGTTAAAAATTTGTATCTCAACTTTAAACGTAAATATCTCCAGATCCAATGATCTAATCAGCAAGCTCTTTTTTCGTTCATATAGAGCAGATCAAGGGCTTTCCAAAGAGCATAAATTTATAAAAAATGAATCAGTGGATCCCAAGATATTTGCATTTAAGCATATAAAAAAGTTCGTACTTCAACTTTAAACGTAAATATCTCCGAAACTAATGATTCAATCGGCAAACTCTTTTTTCGCCTATAAAGTCCAGAACAAGGGCTTTCCAACAAGCCTAAAATTGTAAAAATCGGATCAGTGGATCTTGAAATATTTGCATTTAAAGATGGTAATACAAACTCCGACATAAAAAAATTATTTTTATTGTTTGAAAATATCATTATGATTCCATCCTTTATATAATATTTTTATTATATTTTTATAAACATTTATAGCTACTAAGACTATATAAATTTTTATTTTACTTTATATTTTATTAAAATATACTTACTTTTTAAAAATATATGTTAAAAATTCCATATA
>QZLH01000016.1:256127-281311 GCA_003833135.1 Oehlia diaphana
AAAATTAAAAAAAAAAAAAAAAAAAAATAAGATAAAAAATTGATAATCCAATATTATTTTCAGGTTCCATATTTTATTTTTCAACGGGCATCTACCGAATACATTCCTGAGGTTGATATAGTTAGTTGTTATGTTGACTCTTTTACTCCTATACCTTACGGTGCTAGTGGAATTGTAGTGGAATTTCTTATCGATATATTTGTAACTTTCCGCTTAGTTCAAATATTAGTCAACGCTAATAAGAACGTTGCTCAAGTTTCAACCAATATTAGAAGCAAACGATCGATATTCACAGCAGTTATGTATTGGAATTTCTTACGACTATTCGTATCTTTTGTCTTTCATTTTATGGCTGTTTTGGACATGATATACGTCCTGCCTGAAGTAGAATCAATTACTATAAAAAACATAATATATATTGCATTATCTTATGTAATTACTACTGATGCTGAGATTGTACGAGTCATTGAGGGAAAAGAAGGATCAAGTAGTGGCTCGGCAGGAACAGAGAAACCACTCAGTTCAACTCATAGTCAAATTGAAAATGATAAAATAGTAGTTGCGTCAATGAAAAAATTGTCGTTCAATGAATGTGCAAAAGTTGTAGTACTAGGGAAACGTCTTCGCAAAAATGATGATGGAGAAGAAGAAAATGAAGAAGTTAATGAATATGATTATGAGAACATTGAAGAAATAATAGATGGTACTCCAAAATCATCTAAAGATAATAATCTAGAAAAAGATCTTTCGATCGAAATAGTAATTTAGTGGCACAACTTCTTCAGACATTGTTATTCATAAGTTTGTAATTTTACGGTACAACTCTTAATTTCATGCCATGAACAAATTTATTTTTAAACTTTTTAAACTTATATTTCTAATTCTATTCCCTTCATTTTACTATTTTCTCTTTACAAAATGTATATTATTATTATTATTGATTAATTCCGCATTTATTTATCATTAGCTATATAGTAATTACGCTCGCAGAATGAATGTTTTACCTTGAATTTGCTAATTTTGTTCTTGGAAAATCAACAAATTTCTAAAGCTATTCCAAATGAATATTATTTTTAACACAACATAAGAAAGAATTCACATTAGTTACAAATTTAAATCATATACTGTATATTAAGAAATCGTTGTTATTATAAGGAATTTATATTTAAGTACTAAATTAAATTTTCTTGTAAATATTACTTTAATTTATCATAATTAAATCCTTCAAAAATATTTGTTTGTAAATTTAAACTACTACTAGTTGTTATCTTTATATATGTTGTATCCCAGGCGTTAGTGTTGATTGACATCTGACGCGCGTCATAAACGTAAAATGTTATTAGAATTCTTTTGTCACATATTAATATTTGCTTTTTGTTTTAAGGCTTGAATTGACGTTCGACTCTTGAAAAAGGTATTTTTGAGAGTGTTGTTAAATTTTTGTATTTTTATTATTTAAGAATATAATCTTACTTCCCTTTTTTTTGTAGATTTCAAATTTGGAGACTTGAAGAATTATTTATTGGAAGGATAGAATATTTGAATTAACGTTCAGAACTTTTACTGTAGACAAGATATTTCCTATTGATTTATATTTGTTATATAGCATTTGTATTGCATTTAGTTAAAAAAATTTAAAACAATAGTGTATAATTTTTATTTCACAAATTTTTTCTAATCTTTACACTTGTTTTTACATGGGCGACCACCATGACTACATTTCATATTATTAACATTCACTTTTACAATTGCAAGCGGTAGTGGATTTTGCTAAAGTAACGCTAATGGTAGTGAAGTAGATGCTGGAGTTGGAGGTTGGAGATGAAGCTACACCTACTGGTAAAGAAGTAACTGCTGATGGCACAGGAGTAGAAAGAGATGGTAAAATAGAATCTAAAATTTTTAAGAAAAAATTAAATTAATTTTTATTTTTATTTTATTTATTTCTAATTTATTTATTTCTAATTAATTATTTTTTTTTTTTAACAATGTAATAATCTTTAAAATTTACAAAAACAAAAAACAGCCTTATGACATTTTCTGCCTTTTCTTAGCAATTAATTTTTTCTTTGTTTTTGTAAACGTGAATACCAAAAAGAAAAATTCTATTTCGTCGGTGCGCACGACTGTCACATGATCAGAATACAAATTTTATATAATGAAAATCTGAAAATCATGTGTTTTCCAGGTAGAAATTTTATATTTACCAACTGTCCAAAGTGACAAAGTCACGTTGCCGAAAATTTTTGGTGGGTAGTTGTCTAAGTATAGATATAATTAATTTCATCACACAAGAGTTTAATATTTGCCCACCTCCCTGATTTTATATCGATTATTTTTTTTATTTAAGCCACATCAAGGTATTTTTTTTATGTAGACACTTTAAATCATAAGATTCATAATAAATTACGAAGAATCACAGTGAAGTTTTTATAATGAAAGTCACTCATTAACCTATTGTATTTAAAATTAACATATAAAAAAATTGATGTTTATATTTTATAAAATAAATTTGTGCTTTTTAATAACAGATAATAGTGAGACTATTTCTATAATTACATTTTCCACTAGCGATAGACACAATTTATTAGATTGAACAAACACTTGTAGGTAATTAAGAAATTTATAGATCTATTTATTTTATTCAAATTTAACTCAATAATAAAGCACTTTTTTTTATTAGAGAATTAGAAATTTATACTTTTTCCATGACATTAAATTTTGGTTCTTCATTTGAATTATTTACGAGGATTATGTTCAATTTTCACGCGTTCGTTTTATATAAACCACCGTATTATTAAAAGGAAAATTCACGTGCGATAAGATTGAAAAATGATATATATATATATATATTCGATACAACAAAATTTCAGCCATAATTTTTTTCTTCATTACTACTACTGCAAAAATTTTATTTCTACCTTATACATGTATGAGTTCTTTTATTAAAAGTACTAAAAACTTAACAGCTAAGTCATGTGATTGTGATTATATGTAATTTAGCAAAATTTCGAAAATTGACTAGTGATAATAAATTATTTACTCAGTTATCAGATCATACAAAATGTCAAATGCATTAGATTATATATATTAAAAGGCGATTTTGGTAAAGTGTATATAGAGCAAAAGTAGACTGATGGATACACAGTATAATTGATTAGGAAAGAAAAGAACAATCTAGTGACAAATGTAATATCAAAACTTATAAAAATGGTATAATAACTTTATGGTATAATGTAATAATCTAAAATATAAAGTTTATGCTATAACCCGTAAGCATTTAATTATTTTCTAAATTTTTTTTTTTCTTAAGTTTAATAATCAAGAAATTGCATTATTTATTTTTAAGATTTTCTGTATTTTTGTGACTTTATATGTTTTTTAATAAATAAATAAAAGATTTTTACATGTTTTTAATACTATATAATAAATAAATGATTTTACATGATTTTATAACACGAAAACTTATCGTCTAGGAATGGATCTAATTTATTGATCCATTCCTCAACTTCTTTATAAAAATTTTCTGGAAAAAACTCCAATTAATGATCATTTTTCTAGTTTTTACTCCAGAAAAACTCAGACATGTGATCAATTTTCTAAAAAATTTTTATAGGGCGCTTATTATAATGTAAAATATAAAATCTTATCCGCTCCTCCCGGCTCCCCATTACATCCATACCCTGCCCGCCCGCCCGCCCGCCGGTCTTTCCATTACATTTTTGTTTTTTCATGCCTTGCTCGCCCGCCCGGCAGTCTCTCCATAACAATTTTGTTTTCTGTGCCCTTCCCGCCTGCCTGGCAGTCCCCCATTACTCCCCATTACATTTCTGCGGGCCTTCCCATTCTTGGTCAGGGTTCTTACAAGAATTTCTTCTTTTCCTATATATTGTTGTTCTACATTAAACAATTCATAGTGCGTCTTACATTTAAATATAGGGGGAAAATGTTCTTTAAAATATTTGGCTGACATTGATGTTTTGAGATTTAAATTTTTATTGTTTGAAATAAGGTTATTTAAAAATACTATTATGTTATTATATATATTTTTGGAAGAATATTCGTGATGAAATGTCGTATTTATAAGAAAAGATTCTTATTATTTTTTTTTATAACGTATATAATATGAACATAAGACATTGTCTTAAAATATCTGATATGTTTGTTTATTTAATATATTAAAATTATTGTATAATGAAAAAACATTAATTTATTAATAAATGACATGAAACTTGAAAACCCTCAAATTTTCGCGGATCTTATCTAAAATAGAAAATCAAATTTTTAAAATTCGCAAGAAATTATATATTTAATATTATTATTATTTTATCCCGTAGATCAGGGGAATTGTAATTCTATAACAAAAAAAAAAAAAAATAATCATTTTATTTTATCATTATCGTATTATAGGAGGGTTACAAACTTGAATTATTTGTCCATTTTACCTTTTTTTGAACTATATTAAAACAAAAATTTTTTTGTTAGCTTCAATCATTACATATTTTATAATTTCACATTTTTGTCTAACATTTGTGATGCTCTACTAATACAAATCGGGATCTTCTTAAACTTAAATATCCCAGCAAAAAAAAAAAAAAAAAAAAAAAAAAAAAAAAACTTTCACCACTTCTTCTTTAAAATAATGGATAAAAATGCGAGAATATCCTCTCCAAACAGTTAATTTGGCTCCTAGAACTTCAAACATTAGTAATTTTCCATTAAAAATTGTTAGGGGAACTGGATTTCGTAAACATTTTGTGAACCGTTCAAAATTAAAAAACTTTGAAATGGTCGAATGTAATATTTCTTTTAATTACTTTAATTAGTATAACCTTTGTGAAGAATCCTTTTCTAACAACATACTGGAGTCTCTCTTGATATTTTGGAAGGTATTTTTCATTAAAGGAAGAAAAGGCTTTAACATATTTACGTTCAGAATTTCGACCATGGTCTTATATACCAGTTGAGTTGAAAAACTCATTTATTTGTTTTTTTTGAAAAAGAGATGATTTTAATGAATAATATTGAAATTGAAAACATGGACCTTTCAAATAACGGCATTAGTAACTTTCCTATTACTTTGATGATATTGATATTGGAGAATTCAAAATATAAAATGGAATAAACCTAAATATACTGTATACCATATTATTGTGGTATGGTACGTAAAGTTGTTTTAACTCCTACTACAAGTTATATTTTAACTTTAACCATGGAAACTTCTAATAGGGTGATCCGTTACTTTCGTGATAAGAAAAATCTTTTTTTACGTGTCTAATTTGTAGATGAGGTTTTGAGTAAAGTTGGTTCATCTAATGATGGTACTTCTAACCATGCTTTATATGACAGAGTTTATTGTACTTTACGTGATGGTATCACTATTGGTGATAAGTACCGGCTTTCTCTGCTAGTCAATTAAGAGATCATAGTTGTTGGTTTTTTCACCAACTGGCAATTTAACTGCTGATAAGGTTAGAGATTGGATGGGGAATTTTTCAGCATATTTGTAAAAATTACAAGCCTTATTAATCAATGATGCGTGAAATCCAAAACTTTTATACGCAAGAGCCAAATCAGAACGAGAATTGATGCTGGCTTTCTTAATATTATATTTCGAAACTCACAAATAAAAGTGTAGCAAAATGTGCTGCCCGAATGGGTCAGTGTTTTTCAAGTACTCGTGCTATTCAAAAGCTACCTATTGATGACATTAAAGAAATGCCTGATATAGTTAGAAATGGTTTCACTTTTTCTGATGGGGTAGGGAATATCTCTTTTTCATTGGCAAAGAAGATTGCTTATTAATTGGATTGAGAGTGTTTTATGTTAACCAACTTGTGTTGAAGTTATAAGAGGTTCTACATTCATCTCAGCATATCTCAATCGTCAGGCGATTATATTATTGTCTGCATTAGGAATTCCTGATGAAGTATTTATTGAATTAAAAGATTTACGAGTTAGGAAGTGAACATGCAGCGTTGGATTTTTTACAAAGGAATGTTGATGAATATGGAATTTCAATCTCACTTGCTGATCTTGTTAAAGCGGGATTTTTGAGAAATAATGATCGTTATTTGGTGAATTTTATTTCATTATTTGATGTTAGGAGACATTAAGAAAAGGCAGTAATTCGCTTTGATAAAGGGGCATTCTTATTGGGCGTCTTGGTTGTTGCCGAAATTTTACTGGAGAATCAAATTTATTGTTATTTAGATGGTGATGATTTCACGTATGTATCTTTATTTCTCGTTTAAAATTTAAGTATTTTAAGTTGTTTAAGTTATTGACAATTTTTTTTTTTTTAGAAAAAAAAAAGATAATCACTTGCTGATCTTGTTAACGCGGGATTTTTAGTAGGCCAACTTGATAATAAGACCGAATACGAACGTTATAATGATGCATTGGAGTGCATCAAATCGAATTACTACTACAATTCGGTAAAATTAGTTACACACGGCTGAAATAATCTAAAATAGAAGATAATTCTGTGTAGAAATTATGATCGTTATTTATTTCATTATTTCATATCATGATGTTAGGAGACATTAAGAAAAGGCAGTAATTCGCTTTGATAAAGGGGCATTCTTATTGGGCGTCTTGATTGTTGCCGAAATTTTACAGGAGAATCAAATTTATTGTTATTTAGATGGTGATGATTTCACGTATGTATCTTTATTTCTCATTGCTTAAAACTTTAAGTTGTTTAAGTTATTGACAATTTTTTTCTTTTTAGAAAAAAAAAAAAATAATTATTATTAATTTAGTGTACTATGAATTATGAGGCTCAAAAATCAAGAATGGTGAAAATGTAACGATGAAAGATATCAAAACATTTTTCGTAAATTATATCTTTCTGACAACTTTGGTATGATCGAGAACGCTCATTAGCAAAAGCAGATTTTTTCGAAGTTGGTGCATTACATAGGCAATGTAAACGTCTTGTACAATTACATTCTGATGCATAGATTTCCTAAAACGGGAACACCACTAGAATTTCTACCTGTACTTCGTGCTAGTAAATTCTCACATTTTATGGAAAAACTGATAGACAATCTTACGAATCTCAAACAAGTTCTTGGTATTTTATAGAGTATATCATACCCCGTAAACTAATTTAAATATAGAAAATTTTGATATATGAAGAATTTTTGGATGATGCACGAAAGTTAAGACGAAAGTACAATGTAAACATAAGAAGATCAATGAATCAATTTGGAATTATGACTGAAATTGAAGTAACTAATGGATACATTATGAATACTATTACAAAAAGTTGATAAAAAACCTCGCAATGCGATGGAAGATAGAACCTTTAATTCTTTTTTACATAAATAAGTTTTAAAATTAAAAAAGATGACGCAACCAGAAAGATTAAAGAAAGATACCAAATTATTGGAAAGTAAAAAAAGAGAAATTGATCAGTTGAAAATGGAAATTAAAGAAATAAATGAAATCACAGCTGAAACTATAAGAACTCATCAATAAATATTATCTGAAAAAAGAACAAGAATTACTGAATTTTAAGTTTAATTTTATGTAATCGTTCACAAAACATGTTAGCCGGTTTATATAACAATGACGCATGTCATTCTACAGTATTTATTTTTTAAAAAATCTGTTCACAATAATTTGTGAATGGGAAAATTGGGATTTTCGATAACACAAAAGGAAATGTAAGCAAAAGAAATGTTTGGCAAGAATATAAAATTCAAATAGAGAATATAAAAATTATATGAAGGGGAAATTTCTTATGTATATCAAATGAAATTTTATTCGTTAGAATTATATAAAGAATTAAAGATGTAACCAATTTTGATCTTAAACGTAATTCCCTTTGAATTATAATCCGTTTATTCTTTTTTCTTGTTGATTTTTTCTTAATGTATATGATACAATTATTATGATATGGAACACTAGGATATATGTAATTATGTTTAATCACCAAATTATAAATAGATATTATACGGTATAAATTGATCAGGAGACAACATCTTTTATATTGTTAATAAAAATTTTATTTCATTTTTAATTACTAATGCCAATGCTTTGCGCTGCAATAAACTAATTCGCAATTTCTTTACTGATATTCCTGATTAATAAACAATATTTGATGTGAAAAAAAAATGACTTTTCTCCATAAGAGGTTCTTCATCATAACGATCAATATGGATCTTCTTAAATGAAGGCTTTTAAGTATTAATCGAGTGGGACCTTGTGATTCTTGTATTCCTTCAGTTCAGCACAGTTACTAATGCTAACAAAAAAGCCGTCTTGATCGTTAGATCTCCAATAGACATTTCTGAATTATCTCTTATATAATTCAATGAAGGTTTTATGTCAATAGGAATCATCAGAATGAGTCAGAGGTGGATTTTTGATGTGGATGGCTTGTAAGGTACTACGTGATACATCAGGATGTGTTTACCGTCTATATGTTCGTGTCATTGTCCTTTTCCGTTTCTGCGTCCACTTAAACGCTGTCTGGAATTGCGGCTGGTTGTTCCGTAGAATCAATTTCGTTACTGTTATTTGAATATCCGGCAATAGTGTGGTATGCAAAACCTCTGGATATCATATCCACGAAGAATTCGCAGATATAATTTATATTACAAGTAATGGGATCCAGAGATCGTCCAGCGCACCAAGATACCCATGTCCTGAGATATGATGATATTGTTTTTATGAATTTTTATCTAATGTCAATACGATAAGGTTGACAGTCTGTTCTGAAAAGTCTTTATTCTGATACCGTGTCCTGAGATACAACATGCAAGTATTTTCCCCTTCGGATTTGAAGAGGACTCTCGTGATTCAGGTGAGATATGTTGTTGGTTGGCATCAGAATCGGAGTGCTACTAAAAGCTGGAGTATAAGAGGGAACCACGGAGCTGATTCCAGGAGGGACTAAAATTATTAATGATACTTTTTTGCGTATTGTCTTCGCTAAAATTCTTGAAATTAGAAACCAGGGTGGATGTGCCCACAGTTCCGTATTGTGCCAACGCGTTTATAGCCGTTGCATATGGGTCTAGCTTCCATGCAAAATATTTCGGAAGTTGAACATTCAGACGATTCGTGAAAAGGTCTCTCCACAGCCGATTGAAATTGAAAAAATGACCGGATTCAGTTTCCTTTCGTTCTGATCTACCCTTGTTTGAGGCACTTGGTCGTCGACTCGTCACGATAAATCATTAAGATTACGCTGCAACATATAGAACTTTTTTACATCTAATTTAAGGTAATGCTTAAATCATAAGAATTTTGAAAGGACTCCATTTATTTTTTTTTTAATAGTTTTAGATAATATTTATTGATTTATTAATGTAATTATAATTATTCGGTAGATAAATGATGTCTGAAAAGGAAAACACAACTACGGGCGGAACATGTTCCAGAAATATTGAACACCTCAGAAATTAGTTTTTGAAAATTAGATTTAAATGATGCCATGCCAAATTCGAGCGCCAGCCACAACAACAAGTCCCGCATAAATCGTTCTTTAAAAATATTTGTTGCCAAAGTCGGAATTCAATAATAGCACTATCTGATTCAAGCTGTGAAGTAATTTCTATATTAAGTTTAAAATATAATTTAGTAATTACGGCAAATATTGATTGTGGATCTTTGAATTTTGATAGAAGAATCTTAATAATAATCATAAATAATTTAATTGTTCGAATCAAATAACAACGTTACTACCACTCCTTGTAACTTGGCGGAACGAATACAAAGGACTATATATATTTTACTAATTTATACGCGAAAAAAAAACCATGAATACCTCTCAATATTTGGTGCTACTCTACAAACATCAGCAAATTCTTCATGAGGAAGTTTAGCACCAATCTGAACAAGTGCGGAGTCCAATTTATTTAGATCATGTGGTGGTTTCGGAATTCCGTTGTTAACTTGACAAAACACGTAAGCATCGAATCTGCTTCTTTGAATATTACGGATGGAATTTGGATGCATTATAAATAAATCATCATAGAATTTTGAAACTTCAACATCGTATTTTCCTGCCCAAAGATTATGTTCAACCGTTGTCAAATCCATCAGTTGTGTAATGATATTACGGTAAATGCAAGATTCGTCTACTGGTTTAATAAAAGGGTGACACCATGCTTGAGAAACAAAGCAATCCAGCATATACATCACAAGACGAAGCAATAGCTCACGACTTATTACTTGTTCGTTTAAACAAAGCGATTCCAGATATTTTTGCAGCGCTATCGTCTGTTTTGGCTGGTTCGGGTACATCAGGAACTGGAGCAGCCAGATTCTGACTAAAGGTGTTCTGACATTATTCAGAGAGAACATCTAGTAACAGACTAACAGTGACATTTGTAAAGGACCAGCATAACAGAGTTTCTCACTTGTATCATCTTGATTATTACACAGTGCACGTGATAATCTGATAAACGTTTTGGTGTGTCTTCAATAACTGATTAGTTAAGTCTAGTAAATAAAATATTAAAATTTATATAGCTATTTTTTTTAATATATAAGTTTTGTACCGCAACTTTGTAATTGGTTGGCGTTTTTAAAGTGGTTGATTAGCAGATGTAAAAATATTATTATGAGGCTTTTACATATTTCAACGTCTTTCATGATAAGAAAATGGGATCAATTCCCTAATTTATTAAAAGATGTTTTCAGAATGCAAAAGGCATCTTAACAATCTTTTAAAGTCCGATGATTTAAAGATTTGCTGTTAATGGAGTTCGTAGTGATAACAAGATTGTTGGTTGGGGCCCAAAAATGTATATGTTTATCAGAAGGTAAATATTCTTATTTGTATTCAATTACACGTTAATATTAATTATTCTTATTATTACTTAGGCATATTTAGAAGTTTTTATTTCTCCTACATAACTTGATGCTCCCAATGTGAGAATTGAACGTGTACAGTATATACGTGAGTTATAAACAAAAGTTATTGAATAATTATTAATTATGTATAATACGATAAAGAATTCTTAATTATATTAATTAATATAGTTCAGCCAGAATTCAGACGAAGAACTCTCCGATTACAATGTCTCCAAAGCTTCCACTTCATAAGCTTCAAAACCTACTCTATATCACTCTCAATTACTTTTAATCAAAAAAAAAAAAGAAAATGAACCAAATGTTAACAACTAAGGAAAGAATAAGAGCGCTTTAATACAACATGTTCTACTAGACTTAGGTATTTGAGAAAAACGACAGAAGAAACACCACGAAATAACCGAAAAATTCTAAAGATTGGTGATGATGGTTGATTTTGAGAACATCACTTTACCTCTCAGGTAAACGAAACATGAACAAAATGTAGTATTATATAATCTTCTAATAATCGTGCTATTGATTCTTTCCGATCAAAAAAAAAAATAGAAAAATAGTACAGATGATGATGGCGATGAATAAGGTATCGGAAAAGGACGAACAAATATTAAGTTCAAGATAGCTTAGTGTGATCAATACTATTTTTATAAAAGTTGAAGAAAGAAATACCTTAAAATGCAGAAATGTGATTACTTGGCAAACCTTCGTTTTACTTCCTATCGTAAAATGCTAAAGCAAACAAGAAGCAATCGAGATTAAAGACTAATGAGTGACACTATGGCTCAGTGCTACTATAATAAATATAAACGCGCATGAAACTGAAGATCTTCTATCGACGACATATTTAGGAATATGTAGAAACTAAAAGATCTCATCAACATCATAAGTGTCGTGTTACTTTCTAAACCTTCATATGTTGTGATTGGACAAAAACTTGGATTTCTACTTTAAATTTTGAGTTGACTAGAATTTCTTTCATAAAATCTGATGTTGATATAAAAAAAAATCTCTAAATCCAAAGCTCCTATTACTGCAGTAGCTTCACCTGCCTTACCCGAAACTGTTTCTCAATTATATACAGAAGTATGGTAATCAAATCTTGATATGAAAAGCGAGTGGGATAGGAAAAGGTTTAAATATGATAAGATTAAAGAATGGATAGTTGCAATGTTAATAGAATGCAAAATGGTTCTTAATTTCAGTGGTTCGGGATAAAAAAAAATGGAGTCTGTATTCAAAGTAGCAACAAAAAATGCGTTGCTTATTAGTTTTTTTAGCCATTTAATGATAAAGCTTCAAGTAAAGAGCATGCAAATGAGATACAGAAAAGAAATACTTATCTTAATGGTTAAAATCAATGATATGTTTACTGGTGATAAGAGTAGTTCAGTTTTCATATCGATCACTCAATGTTCAAAAACTCAAGTCGTCAAGGCTCAACAATTATTACAATTACAGTGAAGGAGAATTTACAAATTCGAATAGCAGATGTGGACGAACTTATTCGAGAAGAATAATACTAATTTTTTAATTTGCTAGTCGCATGGAAGATTTGCCATGATAGTATTGATATTATGATGGAATAAGAACATTAAATCAAAGAATAATTTAGAAATTGATGCATCTCTGGAAACTTTGCAGAAGTTGCTGAATCAATTTCTTACGGAGATACGTTGTCTTTGATCACAACAGGAGTGGAATCATATTCCAATCCCAGATTCCTTTCTACCAATGCACCTGCATAATTACGTTCATGGTTATAATAAAGGATGTCAATTTGGACAATATAAATCTAGGACAAAACTCAAGATTAACTGTCAACTGAAAGAAACCAAAAACTGATGATGATGTGCACGATACTATCAAAATCACTAACTAATACATGATAACCAAAGAACAATTTGACGCTATCATAGAATTTAAAGATGAGTAAATATGCTATAAATCTCCGAAAATTGTCAGTAGTTCATTTAAAATTACTTCTACAAAGAAATATAAGCCAATTCATACCGGCCTCTTCCTTATTAAACGTGATAACAGCTACCATAACTCTTGATGAGGAAGATGCAATCGTTGATGGCGATGATTTTGCGATTGCTTCACTATCTAAGATGATTTGTTAACGATTTTATCAAGTAAAAAAAATTTAATTTCCGTGACAGGAATGCCAAATGAATAACACAACAATTAACCTTACCACAAAATAAGTCAAATTGATGAAGCTATCCAGCCTAATGGTTTATCTAGTTCAATACATGAATGGGCTATATATTATCAACGGGGCGAGGGCTATACTACGCGTACCACGTTGTCCATGAATTTTTTTTGCTATAATAAAAATTTCCTCCTATGCTTTATAACAAGTTACAATTTATCAAATTTATCAAAAAAAAAAAAAAAAATGTTAAGTTCGAAATTATCTTTTAACATTCGAAATTAATATCACTGATGCATCAAACCTAATTGCTAAATAAATGAGATATTAATGTCATTTTTTAAAAGAAAAAGTTGGTGTACAAAATGAATAACTATTAGTCATTCCAATCTTTCAAAGGACTTTTCCTTAATATATTAAAGGATGCCGACGACTATAATGTTATTATTCAAATTAAAATAGTATTAAGGAATTTCGAACACATTCAGTTATTTTACGTGCTCATTCTTATTTCAAAGGTGCTCTTTAAGACGATTGGATTACAAAGAAAAATAATATAATTGTGTTTATAAACTAAATGTTGTTCCAATTAATTTTGAAATGATTAAAGTAAGAATGATTATTTATTTAAATTATTTAAATAATAAAAAAAAATATGTAAGTATTTACGCTGGTGAATTGATTTGACCGAGTAATTAGATGAAGGCATACTTGGATTATTGTTTGCAGCTGATGAACTACTACTACCTGAATAATTATTTGGTCACGTTCAAGATTATTTAATTGAAGAACAAAATAGCAGGATTGATAAAATTTTGTTCTTGTTCTTCTTGCTGTATTTATCTTCCCGACTGGTTGCAAGAAATTAGTACAAGATTATTATATTGATTCGATCTACAAAGATCCGTTTTTCAAGATTTTCATTATATAAATAAAGGTTGACCTTATCATGAAATTCATTGTATTGCATAGACATTTACATCAAGTTCTGACTGTAATTACGAAAAATAAATCATGAAAAGCTTTAAGAACAAACTTCCATCCATCAAAATATGGATATAAGTAATAATAAAAAATAATATAAACAAATATAAAACCATACCATTAATACAAACTAAAATAAATATTTAACCTTTTATTTTCAGCAGCTGAAATTGGTTAATTTTGATAAAGTTTTTCTTCTGAGAAGGTGGGGATACAGGACTATTAGTTAATAACTTAAATTCGGGAACATTTTATTTCGTCAATATTCTTAAAATAAAAATTTTTCAAAAAATTATTTTTTGAGCGACACATAAATTGTAGCATGTCATTATATGTCAGAAATACAAATAATAATTTCTTAAAGTTTTAATTCTTTAATATTATTCCATATAATAAATAATTATAAATCAAAGTATAAAGCATCGTGTACACGAATTGATATTACTTTGTCTAAAATATAAATTAAATCATTTATATCTATATAATGCTAGTCATTCATGTGAATGAAAATAATGTTGACATTGGCGAAGAAATCTATTATATCTATTTGATGGACATTTATTATTACTATAATATATTGGTTCATTTTTTATTCTTTTGATACTTTTGCCTATTGATATTGATATTGACACTAATCCGATAGCTAATTCTCAAATATTGATAAGTAATGAATTTAATTGACCAAATAAATATTAATTATCATTAAATATGAGTGTGATTGTATGAACAAAATCTTGGGATTTATATCTCTTTCTCTTATTGAAGATAACCAAAATGATTATTTTAATATATAATGTTTATAATATCAAAAATTCCTATCGCAGTACACTATGACACTAGTATCCAAAATAATTTAATGCAATGTTCTTAATTTTCATACCCATCGAATTTAGCAAACCTATCTGTTATATATATATATACATATATACCACTTTTCTTCTGGTAATTATTCACTAATAATGATGGTAGTTGATATTTAATAATCATTGATAAAATAAACGTAAATTATTTAATTTATTGTGAAAGATTAGGATTTATATTACGAAATAAAAATCAATTAGGTTAATTGCTGAAATCAAAGTGAAGAAAAAATTGCACGCTTATATAATTTTATAGAATATCATGTGATTAATCGCAATCCTTTTCATCTTAAAAAAAATGAATTTTAGTAAACTTGATCTAACTATCTAAGTATTAACCAAAATCATCTATTACACATAAAATGATATAATTAAATGAATTTCACTAAGAATATTTGCAGTTGCAAGTATACTTACTGTATTACAGTTTTATGTCATCAAATAAGCATAAAAAAAATTTAAAATCTTTATTTATACAGAATATTCTTAAAATATAAAATCCAATAAATCTATACTATGTAAATAAAAAACTAAGATAAAAATTTATAAAGTATAAAAAGAAAATAGAGGTAAACTAACTTCAATTTATGAATTAATATTTAAACTATCTGATTCAAATTTCACATAAAAGAAACTTCATTCAATATTATGTTCATTATCCTGACAAATTTCATTTAGTTCTATAAAAAATAATAAATTAGACAGAATATTAATAAAATTATTTGGCAAATAATAATAACTTACCTAATTCACTTAATTGAACATCTAAGCATTCTGAAACTGTATTTTATGTATTTATAGTATTTAAACATTTAATAAATTTAAATAAAATAATTATAATAATAAAGGGAATACTTACTTGGATTTGCTGATGTTGATTGAGCAGTATAACTAGTGTCTATTAAAAATAAAAATAACATTAATAATGTAAAATGGATTATAGTAATCAAACAAAATTAAATTTAATTACCTGAACTAAATTGAAAAGATGATAAATCTGAAGAATTTACTGGTTTTGGAAGATTTTTAAAATTTAAAAGTCTACTAGTATATATTGCTTGTGGATGTATTTGGAAGCTTTTGGGTTTATCTTCATTTGACCTGTTTTTGAATTTTTCTTCTCTAGTTTTATCACATACTTCTATTTGAAAACAAATTTCAGTTTCACTTTTATATTTTTCCTCATTCCATTTTGTTAATATCTGATACAATTCCTTAGTAGTTGGTCTATTATTTATTTCAGCATCCCAACATTTTATTATCAAATCTGCAAATAACTTTGGTATGTCATTAGAAATTGTTGGTCTAAGTCCTTTACATATTTTAATGGCTAAAAATTCATTATGAGGAATATCATTAAAAGGAATTTCTTCAGAAAGAAATTCGTTCATTATTATTCCAAATGAGTAAATATCTGCTGCTTTTGTATATTGTTGTCCACGTAAAACTTCTGGTGGCATATATGGTAATACTCCATAAATTCCTTCTTCTTTAACTGTTTGCTTTATATTTGCTGGTTGACACATACCTAAATCACTTATATATGGATTATTTACAAATAATATATTACCTGAATGAAAATCTTTGTGAACTTTTTCAGCATTATGAATATCTAAAAGTCCTCTTGCAATTTGTCGTAATTTATCAATTTTTGAATTATAATTGATATAATTTTTAGATTTAATTAAATAATTTCTCAAATTTCCATCATCACAATAATATAAAACCATCATATACTCTTTATTATTTGGATCTTGAGTAATTCCATAACATCGAATAACATCAAAAAGATGAATTTGAAGATGAGATTTAATCTAATTATCATCAAAAAGGAAAAATTTTATTAATAAATAATTGCAAATAACAAACTTTATATAAGACAAAGTAAGTTTAAATTACCTCATTTAAAAAATCTGAACATATATCAGAAGAATTATTCAAACTTTTCAATGCATATTTATCATATGGACTTCTATACCATTTTTGATTTTCAATATCCCAATATTCAATATTTCCTTCAGGCAAATCAGCTGAATAAATCTTACCAAAACCACCTTCCGCAATATAAGTGATACTTTGGAATTGTTCAAAAGGTATCCATTCAAGAGATTTTCTACATTGTACAGCATTAAGTTGTGATTGCTGTATAAATTCATCAATATCTTTATTTCCACTAGTCCAATTTTTAAAGTTATCTTTAAATCTTTTAGCATTACAAGATTGACACCATCTGTATCCTGTGCCAGGTTCTTTACATTCTCCACATATTCCATATGCTTGTTTTCTTTTTTCTAAATCTCCTATATAAACTACTCTTTCATCTACATTTTCTGATTTAATAGTTGAATCAATAGTAGGAATTGTAACATGGAGCTTTTAATAGACAATAAATTATTAATATTTTTAACTACAAAATAAAATAATTATAATTAGTAAAAATATTAAATTGCCATTACCTGATATTTACTTGTATTAACACTATCCTTCCATAAATCTTTTGGGGTTTCATCCATATTAATTGAGTTGTGGATTATAATTTTAATTTTAGTTATATTAATAAATAACTACGTTACTCAAAATAATTTTCAAAATTATTATGGGCAAAAGAAAAAAATTATGAATTGAACGAAGTTCCGCACATTTTGTATTAGTACTTATTTGTATTACTATTCGTACTACTATTGTATACAAAATTACTATTTTGTAACAAAGAAAAATTCGTAAGCAGCAGCTGATCATCATAAAAAAAATCTAACCCGAAATGGTTAAATGAAAAATGCGAAGAAATTATACAGTATATCAAAAAAAATGGTTTGGAATAAAAATTTTAATTAATATATATTTTTAATTAACGAAAATCAAGGTGGAAACAGATTATAGTTCGCACATAAATGTTTTTCTCTATAAACGCTAGGAATATAAATAAATAATATTATATGATTTGTTAAAATGAACCTTGTCTAGTAAATATGGTAAATGAAAGAAATGTAGGGTATTTCGTATTATCCGTATGGAAACATTAAAGAATCGAAAATTTTATTGTATATACGTAAATAAATAATAATCTTGAAAAGTTTATTATGCAAGTTTAAATTGAGTAATATAAATTTTAAAACAAAAAGAAAATTTATTTATCTTTTATCTTAACATGATATTTATTTAATTACATATCAAGAGATATATTTACTGAATTGAGACAATATCTTCCATATTATCTTTGCACTAATTATCTTACAAATCTTTGATGAGGCGTAAAAAAATTAAGAATGAATAAAATGTAAAAATTATGGTCAAATTGTAAATAGCTCTTGTATTAACAAATCCATTTCTACGATAAAATATTAATAAATTTTTTTAAATACATCATTTGTATTTTATAGAGAATTTTTCAAAATTAATGCAAAAAAATGTCAAATACTTCACGTAGAATGAAATAATTAGAAAGACCATATAAAGCTTGTTTCTGCAAGTTTACACAAAGGAATTAAGATTACGGACGCGACATTACATATTAAACTTTAATAATAGTTTATTCATATTGTTTAAATAATAGTTAAGAATAGTATAGAAAATTTTAGAAAATTAAAAAAAAAAAAATTTAAAATACTGTAAAATCCAAAATTGATGTTCACATAGGTCCTTAGGTTGGTAACCCAAAATAGTTACGATTTTTTTATAAATATCTAATAAAGAAACGTGTATTAGTTGATTTGATCTAACGAATAAGTTTGATTTAGTTAATTCACAGAATATTTTGAACAGAAATTTAAAAATTCTAATAAAGAAAATTTTATATTTCGTCATAAGTAATCATTATAATATGATGGAGATTTTAGGGGAATTGGTTTATTGAATAAAAAATAAATAAATAAATAAATTGAAAATTATTATGTACAAATAATGACGAAGACATATTTTCTTTTTCTGAAACATATGCGTAATATGAATTTGATTAATTTTTTCTAATGTATAGTATGTACTCATATTAATAATAATAAATTTGGCCGGGAAGTGCGAAGTAAATCCACTTTATAACGAAAAAAATGACAAAATAGGGCAAAAAATTATCTGCTATTGGATAATTATAAAATTACGTGAGAAAACGTGATTTAATAAAATCTTTAGTATTGTTGGTCTTTGCTCTATATACTACTCCACTGACATTAATACATACCTTAAAAATTTTTCTTCATCTGCTGAATAAGAAAGTGAGATACTACTAATAATGGATTTATCTGTTATAGATAAAAAAGATTTTTTGATTAACACGATGATTAAAAAAAATTAAAAGTATTAAATCATTTATCTAGTTAGAAAATTATGAATTTAATGTTTTTTTTTATAACTCTGACCGATCCTGTAATTTTGAGATAAATCTGTATAATGGTTTAAAGTAATCCGTTCGTATTGAAGTTTTTTTTTTTTTTGGAAATACTTCAGATGAAAATTTGATCAAATTGTACGTAATAAGAAAAATCACAGTATATTTTACAACAAATAATCATAAACAATGAATGTATCACCAAAAGACCTTTAGGTATAAGAATTTAGTATATTATCGTACGGTTACATATTGATTAAAGCTTATAACATCGGATAAACCACTCTATATTGTATATTATTTATTATTGTTGTTAGTAGGAGGAGTTATTCATTTTGTAATAAATACTGTTATTAATATTATAATAGTATTAGAAAAAACATTTCATTAAAAGTAATATTCAGGTCACGATAATAATATTATAGCACGCGAGACAATATCAGCAATATCACATGATTAATGGGTGATCGGCTAAAATATTGCTACGTCCCATTAACTATTTAAAAATAAGTGATATTGCTCGCGTACTATAATAATAATAATTAAAATCAAATTAATTTAATCTAAATTCTGTAATTTAAAAATTATGTATAATTGAAATACATTTATAACATTTATCTTGTTAATTATTTTATAATTTCTTTTAATTTTATTAAATATTACAGCGCATCGTTTCAGATTGTGAAAAAAATTTTCAACGATAACTATTGAAACAAAATATTATTTTATATTTTAGCATTTCCAAATAAAATTGGTCTCATGAGGTTGTAAACTTATAAATTAAATAAATGATTTAAATAAAAACAGTAAAAAAGATGAGTCGAATGGTAAGTCAAATATTAGATTATTGATAAATTCTCTTAATGCGCGACTATGTAGGGATCGGAAAATCTATTGTCCCTGATAATTCCAATAGTCCTAAAAATGGGGGTATCTTTGAGATCAGGAGTATATTTAGTGTGGATATGCATAGTAATCATTGATATCATGATATCGCCCAATCATACATTTATTTGAATGAGATATTTGTACTATCATCTCACTATATCAAGTTTAATAATTAATGATTATTTATTAAACAAAATATTTCTTTCAAATGCAAATTTAATTGGTATAAGTTTGTAAGATCATCAAATCAAATTACATCATCTGAAAAAATTGTTTAAAACTTAATTTGATCAAAATCAATTGAATGTGTCGAATGCTAATTATGGAAATTGCATATAAATATCGCTTAAGAAAATAGGTTTTACCACATATATAGTAAATAGAAATTCCTCATTTAAACATCGATAATGTAATCTCTGAAACGAATTACTAGCATTGCCACTATTTGTTGTAAGAGTAAGTACTGTAGATTTACGAAGAATATACGATTGATCGTTGTTATTAACAATTTTAAAACTGTATTTTAATGAGACACCACGAATGAGCCTGAATGAGCCATGGATGAGATGATGATTTCCGTATATTATACTAAGTAGTAATAACCATGTGACTAAGGTCAATCGGTACGTATAACATATTTTGTTCAATTCAGTTTAACAAAACTTCATTGATCTTTTTCATTTAAAGACTTGTAAGTTTCATAATTCCGAGTAACCGATTAAATTATTGTCATTCTTATTTGTTTGACATACATAGCATATAAATAAGTTTCTGATAATAAAAGTGGTGATTATAGCTCATTAAAGTTTATTTGTCTCGCAACTAGTAACATATTAATTTTAAAATTTCATTATTAAATAACTTCCTAAATATGGCATACAGGACAGGTAACTAATGCCTTACAATATAATATAACATAGCTAGTAAAAAAGCCCATAATAAAACATGTAAACAAAAAAAAAAAAAAAAAAAATGTTAAAAATCACTTTCCCTCCATATCCTTCGTATTTTAAATTAAAATTGAACAGGAAATGATATTTTCATTCTATAATCATATAATTCTAAATGAAAATTTTCGTTCTAATAAATTTTCAAGACCAGTTGATTTTTTTTTCCCTAACGAAGCTAGTAGCCTTTGACCGAACTAAAATAATGAAATTGAAAATATTTCTTACTTTGCACCTTCAATGTCGATATGATTGATGATGGTAGCCCCGTAATCCCATACCCGCGATTCCAAAAGTTTCAATTGTCACCTAAAGAAAAAAAATCATTAACTTGAAATAACAAAACTTGTCATAATTTTAATTTTTTAATATTAAAATAACTCTTTCTCATAACTTCCCCTTAAATAGTAAGAATAAGATTAAAGGTTCTTTTATTTCAAGTTTATACAAAATTTTAAAACTTTGTTAGCATTGTATGGTTCGGAATTTTATTAGTACGAAAATTTTTATTTAGAATTATAGAGATCATATAGTGAAAGTATTGTATACTTTCGATTTTACTTTATAACCTCTTTTTTTTTGATCAAAATTTTAATTGTTAGAAATTACGTATTTTTAAATAAAAGACATCTTTTTATGCCATATTAAAAAAATAACAAATAAACTATTTAAGCTTATTTATTAACACAGAAATCAATAGGTATTTACCTATAAAGCTTAACATATGTGATATTTAATCCAAATGATATAATGAAAGATATTTAGTATGCAATAATAATTTATCTAAAAAATATCAGTATGTTAAAAACGACATGTTTCTATTTGGCTGCATAATAACGTATTTTATCAACTTTTTTAATAATAAGACTAATAGAAAATGATTTCCCTTCAACTAAATATGTAAATAAAGGCCAAAAAAAAAATTAATATTTTTTTTTAATATTAATCAATTAACAATTACTAGTTACTAGTTTTTATCCGATTAAAATTTTTTTGATTTTTTGCATATTTAAAGCTTAAATGTTAAATTTGCATTATTAATGATGAAAAAATTGAAAACAATTTATTATCATATACAGATAATAATAAAGAAATTATCATAAAGATTTAAATATAATATATGAATCAACTAAAGGATATACATACAAATGGAGTTATTTGATGACTTGATTGATACAACTGAAAAGGCACTTACTCTCCTAAAGGAACAAAAATCAGCTGGTAATATTAAGTGGTGTAAAAGTGCAATGAAATCCTTTAATGATATTATTAAATTAGTTAAAGAAGTTGAACAATATCAAAGAAAGAGAACTATGTCATTAACATGATGGAAAGGTCATACAAATAGCACTCGTTATTTGCATTAATATGATTAATATTTTATATAAATATTTAACAAATATATAAAATATATATTTATTATTATAATTACATTTTAATTAATAAATGAATAAATTGTGTAAAATGTATGAAAGCCATTAAAGAAAAAAAAATGTAAAAATTATTATTTTCGGCCGGATAATTTAATGCTAATCAACCGGATAATTTAACGGACTAAGCCACACAAAATCACGTGCCATAGCTTTTTTGCTGGGGGAGTTCTATATTATTTAATACACACTTTGACAATTTAATTGTCTTACCAATAAATACTTTTGTTTTATAAAACAAAAAAAAATTGTTTGTATATTATTCCACCGGTATAAAAAAAGTATCAAGCCATTAAAGCATAGTATATGTTGTTATTATTTCAAATTATTTACACATTGGAAGTAAACTACATAACTGAATAATGTATATTAATCTAAGATAGATTATATGTAGCCTTCTAGTATGAGGTTATAATAATTATTAATAATTGAATTTGCAAATATTTCATAATCTAGCATGCTTGGTTTAGTGGTTAATTCACGCCTGCCACGCGTGAGACCCGAGTTCGATTCTCGGAGCATGCAAAAAGGTATTATTTGACTTTTTTATTTACATATCTGATATTGTATCTTTGCTAATTTCATTATGTAATTAATAATAATTAGTGTCAGCTATTAGTGTAAGCTACCTCCACATCGAAAATTAATGTTCCAAGGACTGTTCAAAAATGAGAATTTCCGGTCAAATATGAAATCTTTAGGGTTACGCTCTTTTACGGAAAAATTCGGTTATTGCAGTAAAAGTATTCATCGGATATTTATAATTTTTTTCTTTTTTTTGTTCAAATTACAAACCAAGTATTATTGAACTTTTCTACTCTATTCACTTAGTGTTTGAACGAAATTACGATAAAAGAAATTATAAAGTCAATATACTATTTAAACATCTATTAGGTATTAATTATTATAATATATTAATTTCAAAAAGTTATCTAAAAATAATAAATTAATTATTATTACAAATTATTGTCAAATTTTGACTAATTAGCAATGTTCTAGAAATTTTTTATAAAATTTAAAGTTTTATAGTATTAATATTAAATACTTGAATAAAAAAGATATAATCTCAAGGTTTTTTCAACAAAATTTTAAGTAATTTGATTAAAAATTGATCGACTTATCTCTGGGGAAACGTAGATTTCAAAATTCAAATTTGCGATATCCATCACATGCGGATCGGGCAATTAAAATTAATTAAATGGAATCCATTCAATTATTTTAATCCGGAGAAAGTGATTCTATTTAACAATTTTGAATTAAATTATCAGTATTATCATTTCAAGATGTCCATACTAAAAATTTAAATTTTAAATTATTTCGAATACAAATTTCACAATATATTGTTGCTAAACATTCCTCTTGATAATTTTCACAAATTCTCCTTGTTCCTTCATTATAAACAATTTTATAATGATCATAATGTTGATTTATTATTTTGATTGCTTCTCTTTTTTCAGCTTTTGTAAGAGATTTGTTATCGTTTATTATCTTTTTTACCGATTCACATTGAATCATCGTATTATGAATATTAATATTTAATATATCATTTGCTCTATCAACTGCAGAAATAATTGAATATTCTTGTCTAATAGACATAATGGAACGTTCAAGATTTCTTTTTTTTTATATAAAAATATTGTCGGATTTTTCCTACGGAATAAATATGTTGGTAAGCCCATATGTTATTAAAATAAGATTGATCGTCTAGTGATAAAACTTTAATTTATTATTTTCTTATTCGTTTTCTGTAAATTCATGCATAATTGACATAAACATACAACAGCAGATTATTTCATGTACAATATGTTGAAATTAAAATGAAAAAAATATTATTTTTTCTTTATTGATAGAAACTTATCGGGATATATTTAAAGATACTATTACTAATTTTTCAACGAGTTATTTGCGTATAATAAATTAATTTTTTTTTTTTTTTCAGTTCACAGGCGCATAGCGCATTCGTATAATAAATTAATCGACCATTAATTCTTAGCCACGTACTAAATAAAAATTGAGTCACAGGATCCTGGTCTTCCGAAATTTAAAACTTCCATAAATAAGCATCTTGATCTTCGGCCTGGATTATACCGAAAATTATAATAACTTTGCCAGGATTATATAAAAATGTGTGCTTAATTTCGGAAGGATATGGTGGAATTACCGTTTCAGAATTTTGTGAAACGATTCTTTTTTACTTTATTTATCAGTTTTTTTTTTTTTTTTTTTAATAAATTTTAAATTTTTTTTGATTTTCCTAAGTACTCACCCAAATTATTTAAAAGTTTATTTTTTTTGTACCCTTCATGGCTGCTATTCGTAAAAATTAGTTTATGCGGCAATTCAAGAAGCTTTTAGTGAAGCGGATAAGAATCCTAATCATATTATATGGAATATAATTCTCTTACAAAAGATGAAAAGCATAAACAGCAAGAATAGTAACCGAGAGTTATGACTCTTTTAAAATTATTAAGAACGAAGGTGAAAAAAGAATTTGTAAAAATTGTTTATGTGAACGTTTAGTCACATTTTATTGTGAAATATGTATTCGAAATTATTTAAGGACATCTGAACATGAAGATTTACAGTCAAAGCTCGTTATAGTGAACCCTTGGTTCCAGTCATTTTTGTTTACTATAACGAATATTTACAAAATCGAAAGATCTCTTTATAGTAAACTTTATATTAGCACAAAAAAAAGTTTCTTTTAACGAAAGTTTTTTGAATTTTATTATCAACAATTACGTATTTACATATTTCAAGTATTTAACATAA
>QZLH01000017.1:8798-20551 GCA_003833135.1 Oehlia diaphana
GAGAAATTTAATTACAATAAGTGGATTTCAGAAAATCGCGATAATTTGAATTTTTTGTATATGCTTTTGATAACAGGTTTGAAGTTTAGGTATTCTCTGGCCGCACTCTTGTATTACTATGATCACTGAGAGTTGGCTTATATAATAATCTTATCATTCAATATTTCCTAAAAAAGTAAATAAGCATCATCTATTTATAAGTATTCATGATTTGGAAAAACTCCATATGAAGTTGTGAAGATAAATGATACTTGAATCAAGCACTCCATAGCAATTATCTTTTTTCGTACACTGTATTACATTTTTACAAAATACAAAGCGTACAAAGTCAATACCAAATAGGCAGAAATCAGTAGCTATTTTCTATACTACGATAATATTAAATAAACACACAAATTTTTTTAAAGATCGTACAAATATCGGTGACCGATATATATTAGATAACGGATCGATGACTAATAGTTTGGATATCGGACACTTGGTAATTTACATTTTTTTAACCATATTTGAAATTTGCGCATTATGTGACAAATCAGGTACCCGATATGTTGTTAATATGTAAAAATGCCCGATATGTACCTAATTAGTCACCGATATATAATTACCTGATATGTGTGAAATAGATTGTTTTTTGACCTGTGTATGGACTAATTTTTAAAATTTAATTTTTTTATACAAAAATAATTTATTAAAGCAAATATAAATTATTATTTATATAAGAATAATAAATTTATACTAAATAATGCAAAAAAACTAATTAATTATATAATTTTTAATTTTTTTTTAATATAAAATATCATTAAAATTTAATAGATCAAATATAACTACTCTCATAACAAAATCATTGATAATTCTTTGTAGAAATAAGCTATATAAAATATTTATATTCATTTAAAAGAGAAAATCAAGATCTATCTAATGAATCTAAAATTAAGTGAATTGAATCACTAGTTGTTTAGTAATCACGTTCAGTATATTTATTAAATATTATCTAAATTTGATTATTAATTACTTCACATGTAGTGATTCAATTTAAATGACCTTTGCTTCCTAAGGTAATTCCAACTTTTATTTTTAAAATAAATTTAAATTAATTCGTTTAATATATGTAGATGTTCAGGAATTATCAATTATATTATTAATATATAATTTATAAGTTTGATAAAGTCTGATATAAAAAAATTTATTAAATACCTGTAGATGTAAGCTACATGAATGAATTTATATTCATTTGAAAAAGGAAATTGAGGTCTATCTAATAAGTCTAAAATCGAATGAATTGAATCACTGGATTGTGAATAATTATGTCCAATATATTTATTTTTAATTTTTAAATTTGATTTGACTTTGATCGTTAATTATGCATCATTCAGTAATCCAATTTTCCTGAATCTTTAATTCCTACAATAAAGCAAGTTCTCAGCTTTTAAATGAATATTAAATAATAATATTAGTATATCTTCAGGAATAATAATGCATGATTTTATCACCTGCATAAAGTCTGATCTGAAAATTTTATTTCTTACCAAAAAATACTTTCATAAGAAAATCCCAAATTCTTTTATTTTATTTAAAAAATTTTATTTGTCATTTAAAGATTTTAGTAGAATAAATCTAATAAAATAATTTTAAAAAATAAAAAACAAATATATAATTAGTTATTTTGAAAAAAAAGTATAATTTATTATTCATTTTACAACTATTTTACATCATAATTATTTTTTATTTGCATGTATTTTTTATAAAGAAAAAACAATAAATTAAAGCTAAAAACTATGAAAAAATATTTTTTTTCTATGTATATAAAATATTAAGTTTTTTTCTTTTACTTACTACTTAAAAATAACTGCTATATATGCTTATAAACTTTTTTATCACATTTATTAAAAGTGAATAAAAAAATAATGAAAAAGTGATGGGCAGTGATGAAAAAAAAAGAAGTGATTATTACCATTGCTTTTGAATATTGATTAAAAAATTTTTTTTTATTTTTTATTAAATTTGAGTTACATAAATATGTAACATATATTTAATTTAGATTTGTGTAATGTTAATCTTACTAAAATATTGAATTTTTATAAAAATCTTAATTTAAACTAATTTCAAAAATCAGCACATATGGTTTAACCTGTCATGTATGAATGCAAACATACAGTATATAAGGCAATATTTTTTTTTATATAAAAGTTGTTAACATCTAAGTAAATCTTTAAATAATATTATTTGAAATAATGTTGAATTAATTGTCAATTTTTAGTATAACTTTTTATGTGTTTTACTTATTTAATATGATCTGGATGAATTCATAATCTAATACATCTGGATGTATCTAATGGTATATATGCTATCTACTAAAATAATTTAAGATGCTATAATTCATTTAGTTTATATATAATTTATTATATAAAGTACCAAAATAATTTGGAATACCATAATTAAATTTGGGATTTTACTTATAATTATGACAACCTAAAATAATTTGGATGGCATGTATATTTGATAGATATCTGGATGAGTAACAGATAAATCTATAGATTTATTACAGATATTCAAATTATTTTAACAAATTACAGATTCATCCAGATCACAATACTAATTATTACTATTATTATTATTTCTATTACTATCACTATTATTATTATTTTTATTCCATCAAGAATTATTATTATTACCATTATAATAAGATCGATTTTCTACTTTTTTCTTAATTTTACTCTTGATTTCTGGGATAGATTTTAAAGTTCTATCATTATTTATATTAGTTAAGTAATTTTCAATTGAGTACTACTACCATAATTGCTTACATTTTTATTTTTTTTTGTTATAAAAGTCATTTCATATTTTTTTATTTTATCTATTGCATTTTGAAATATTCTATCATATGTTGATTGCATCATTATATATAAATCTCCAGTAAATACTAAAATAAACTTTTGAGTTTTTTGGACTTTATTATAACCTCCTACTTTAGTAAATAACTTTTGTAGAACAGAAACATAATGTTCAACTATTTCATCAAATCCTTATATTCCTTACTCTAATTCAATAATCCATACTTCAATCATTATTGCTGTTCAAAATCTTTTCAAAAGTCTATCTTTAAAATTGTTAACATTTCCATTAGGACTTGCAATCCAAGTAATAACAAATCCTGGATTATCTTACTTTAATAATTGATACCATTCAGTTGCAGTAAATTATCTTCAGTAGCAGCATTATAATCTAAGTAAAATAACAAAATCTTGCTAATTTTTTTCCACTAAAAGTTGGTAAAAATACTTCCTAATTCTGCTGATTCTGCTGGTTCAGTAATTGTTAGATGAATTGAACAATCTGTAACATGTTGTTTCCATTTAAAAAGTTACCATTGTTAATATTATTATTCTGAATATTGTTATTATCTTGTAGAATTGAGTTTCAAACTTGTTGCTGAAACAAATGATTATTCTGATTCTATAAAACTTATTGATTCTGAATAATGGTAAATCTTGTTCTTATTGTTAAAGTAATAGATTATTCTGATTCTGTAGAACTTGTTGATCCTGAACTAATAGTAGATCTTATTCTTGTTAGATTCCTTGTTCTTCTTCCATTGGATTAGATAAAACTATTATATTATATTAGGCCATAAAAGTAATATACCTTGAAGTATTTGTAAATTTAAAAATTGGTTAATTTGTGGTAAAATAATTTGATTTAGTTCTTGCTTTGTTGAAAAGTTGTTTAACCTGTCCAAGTTTATAAGGTCCAATCTTTCTTCTTCTTCAAAGAATAGATTATCATTTTCTTCTTTAGACTTAAAAACTACTAAGATATCTGTATTCTCTTCCTAAAATTCAACAAGTGATCAGGATGACTACTGCAATATTTCTAATCTTTCCTTTAGAGTTTTAATCAGTTATAACAAAATAGTTAAGTAATAAGATTATAAGTGTTTTAATAAGTTTGTAATAAATATAGGGGTATCACTAATAATTCCAATAGAAAATTAATAATGAAAGTATAATTCTGATAGATAATGTAAAAGTCTCTTAAGAATAAAATCTATTATATAAATAATAATAAAACATAAAAGTAAATAAGTAAAACACACAAAAAGTTTACTAAAAAACTAACAATCAATTCAACAATACTTCAGATAATATTATCTAAACTCTCTGTTAAATCTACTTAGATGTTAACAACTTTTATTTAAAAGAAAATATTGCCTTATATACTGTATATTTGCATTTTATACATGACAGTTTAAACTTATTAATATTATCCTATTATACTAATATGATTAATTAATTGATTGTCCCTTTTTCATTTCAATTATCTGTAAAAAACCTTTCTATTACCATTTTGTATAAATTCTATATGTTCATATGATTCATCAGCTATGTAAATCTCAAGAAACTTTTCTGGTTAACTAATAAAGCAATTTTTCTAATGTTATAATAATTAAACTGATACTTATAATTGAATATTTATGAGTCAAAAGCAATCATAATACTAAAAGTGGTTAATTAATGTAAGTAACTAATAAAACTAAATAAGAAATATTTCATATTGTAATAAACTCAGCAAATTCAGCCATAATCATAGGATTTCTGCGCACTACATCATGTGACTTGTTCGATCTTCAACTATTTCCATGGGTACCCTTAACAATAATTTTAAATAATTCTATCTTTAAGCAAAAATTTTAGAATATGCAGAGTCAAATAAATTAACAATGTTGACCTTAGTTAAACTCACCGAAAGTTTATGGTCTCCGCCTCGAAAGTTCTAAACAAAAAACGGATATTAGTAAATGCACAGTCATAACCGAAATATTCATATCTTATATTGCGTAGTCTTGTCCGGAATATTAGTTTAGCCGAGCAGGAATTATTTTGATTGGCACTCTCATGTGACATTGTGACATGTAGCTGATTTTCGATTGATAAATTTTTTTTCGTAATTTCGTATTTTGATCCTTGACACATCGCTGACTCAGTTCGTAGTATTACTGACTCACAGTTCGTAGTAATTGGTCAACAACCTTATGGAAACATATATATATATGAAATATAATCAAGATGTTAAGCTATTCTTCGCTAACTTTCGCCGTTCCGGGTACAAACTAAATTCGAGGAAAAAACCCTACCCGCTAGGTTTAACATTTTATCCAAAATTTTTTGTTTGTGTTATTACTTTTTTGAACTTTGTTTCTAACTCTCGATTTTCGCGTTTGCAGATATACCGACATTATGATATTTTGTCTCGTTCAAGGTGACGTTATTAAAAACTCTTTTCCGATTGACATTAGTAGTCACACGACCGTTGGGCATCTCAAAAAAGCTATAAAGGACGCGAAACAAAATGCCTTTAGTGGCATTGATGCAGACAAGCTGACATTATGGAGAGTCAATATTGTACAAACCAAGGAAAATCAAGAAATGACAATAAAAGAACACAAAGGAGTAGAGTTGCATTCATTCGAATCTGTTGGAACTCTTTTTCAAAAAATACCCCTTAGCACTGACATCCGTATCATCGTAGAACCGCCCGCCACCACCACTGGTAAGTGTCTTCCAATGGTTTATCTCTCGAACAAGAAATTCGCAGTAACTAAATATAATTTCGAAATTGTCTCTAGCCACTGGACAAAAACGATCCGCAGATTCAGGTATATTTTTGCCACCAAGAAATCACTAGAATATTTCACTTTCCTTATTAAGGTTCAATGACATTCACTTTTTTCAACTATAGAATCCATTGATACAAAACCAAAAAGGTTCCGATCAGATGTACCATCAGACGTACCATTCAAAATACTTTCAACAGGGTCATTTGATTATTTGAGGCGGGAAGGGTCTTATTATTTAGATAAGACTCATTTCATTCCTAAAATAGAGGCTCTCGGTGCTAATGCCATCCTTTCCCTACGTCCTCGTCGTTTCGGAAAGACACTATTCTCTCTACTTTGTCCGCTTACTATGACGTAAAGAACAGAGAGCAATTTAAGCAATTATTCCAAGGTCTATACATCGGAAAAAATCCTACATCATTAGCATCTGAGTTTCTCGTTCTCAAACTCAATTTTGCTGGACTTCGCACTAACGAAACGTACGAAATCTTTCAAGTGGACTTTTACGAAAATTTGAATACAAATATATCAAAGTTTATGTACCGATATAAACAAGAGTTAGGAAATTATTTCCAAGTTATTGACAAAAATAAAAGTGCTTTGACGAATTTCAAGGAGTTACTGGACATGGTGGAATTGAGCGGTAACAAGGTATTTTCTCCTTCATTTATTTATAATTTTTATTCAAAAAGTACTGAGCTTACATTCTTATGCATCTTTAGCTTTATATTTTCATCGATGAATACGATGCTAGTATGAACGAAGCCCTTAAAAATGAAACCCTCCTCAAAGTTCTCACAAATCATCACAAAAACGAGGACTCCATTAAAAGCAGATTCGATTCAATTGAAGGTTCATTCAAACAATTCTTCAGTAGATTGAAGACTGCTTGTGATGAAGACGTAGCTCGTGTTTTTTTAACTGGTGTGACTCCTGTCGTTATGGCTGAATTCACCTCGGGTTTTAACATTTCAGTAGATTTGGCGCTAAAAAAAGAATTTTGGGATTTGTATGGATTCAAGAAATCGGAAATTAAGTTTCTCTTGGATAAGGCTTTTGAAAATGATATATCGGATGATATTAAAGAGGCAATAATGTTATGGTTAAAGAATGAAAATGATGGGTATTTTTTTCACCGTAATCAACCTGAAGGGATTTTCAATACTGCACGTGCCCTGTATTGTATCAGTAATTTAATAGAACAAAAGAAAGAATTGGATGATAGTCAGGATTCTTTAGAAATCTTTGAAACACTTCTTAATTTCCCTCCCGACCCGCAAACATTGCCCTCTCAAACAACATTGGACTTAATTATTAACAATCCCCTTGGAAAATCCATCCTTACTGAAGCACTCAGTCAACGCCCTCTCTCTACAAATGGCATAGAACAGCGATTTCGACTTACCAATATTCGCGAGCTAGCAACTGATCGTACTCCGTTATTATCATTCATGTTCTATACTGGAGCCATCACATATGAACCAAACTCATCACCTGCATCTTCAGAACACAATTTCAAAATACCAAATCATGTTGCTGAAAGGGAGTTTGTCACAGAGGCGCTTAAGATTTATGACTGGAAAGAAGAGGATTTAGTATCTGTACGGAAATGTTTGCAGATTTTGGAGGCAGATTATAACATTGAACCTCTTTGCCGATTTATACAAAAAACTTTACTAAAGCCATTAAAGGACAATTGTGTTGTGCATTCAAATGAAGAGGCATTGAAACAAGCTTTTATGGATACTTTAATTCTCACTCTTCACGCATACACTGAACCAGAATTTCAAGTGTATTCTCATAGTTCGAGTGGAAAAGCAATTGATTTAGTGAAGATAAGTACCAAAAAAATGATAGCAATCGAATTTGATAATATCAAAATTGCGAATGTTAAATTGGATGGAACTCAAGGTAGTTGGCAGAAAGCAACTGATGTTTCACGATCGTTGTTAGATAAATCAGATGATGAAATTTTAAACCTTAAAATTAATGATAGATACCGGCCAAGACAAAATACAGTTCGTGAAGCTTTAGAAGCAAAGATTAAAACGAAAAGCGATGAGTATTTAGGTCCGTTAAAAAACAGAAACGATGCAGAGTTAAGCTGTATGTTTATTGTTTTAAGAGTAGGCTTACATCGTCTATTTAGCAGGAAGGTCTATGATAAGAATGAAAATAGAACAGATTTTTTTGTCCAGGAATGATTTGTAGATATTTAATTACTATTAATAATGTACAATAAATTTGTGTATGTGTGTTTTGCATATTATCATCAGAAAAATAAAGATCCGCTCTCCATAGTTTTTTATTCGAAACAATCGATATGCGGTCATACATTTAAATACATTAATGGGGTAAAAGTTATTATTTACTGATCTAGTTTAGCATATAAATGGGTCATCATCCTTCGGCATTTATATACTACTAGATTAGTAAATAACTAATACTTATCGTGCAATAAAACAACTTTCATAAAGGACGCGATTTATTTTATCCAAGTGGGACTTTAGGTCTCACTTTTTTTATTCACCGTACATATCTATATCCCTCGCTTGATACAATGTATAGCCTTTTTGGCCAAATTCTTTATTGGTGTAGTAAATAAATCAGTTTGTAGTGGCCCGTCAGCGAAAAATGCCAAGAAAATTTTTTATTAATACATGCGAAAAATAAATACAAATGTTCGGGACTTTGCCCGGGATACATCATGACGTTTCTATGCTAATATATAAGAAATATCATTCCTTAATAAATTTTTTCGTCCTTGCTCTCTTACTATCCGGAGAATCATCAATTTCGACCCTGTCCTTCAACAAGCCAACGATTACCCCATAACCTTTTTAACACCACGGCGAAGTTCCGCATCATCTTTCATTATTTTCTCGTTAAGTGCTATGTGATAGTTGTGAAGTGTAATTAGAATTATATATTTTCAAAGTATTATATTTATATCTTCATATTAAGTATTGCAAAATATATAACTAAATAACTGTACTAGGCATTGCACAATATATAAAATTTAATTTCAACATGCTTATTTTTGCAATATTTTAAAATACATTACAAAAATATTACAGTTATAATTTACTATTATAAAAGAATATTATAATTACACAAATATTACCAAAGTATTGCAGAAATATTAAAAATATATATCAAAAAAAAATATCATTTTTAGTAAAATATTAAAAAGTTTTTGATGTCTGAGCTAAATTAAACTATACTAGCATTAGATTTTGACTCCATTTCCTTAGCTGATCAAGATGAGGATTATGTGATAATAAAGACAGAACATAAAAAGTTACACAAAGAGGAAAATATAATATGGAAAAAGCTGTCTTTAAAGTTAATGAAAATATAGTAAATATGTTATATAATTTTTATTTTGTAATCGAATTTGTGCTAATATTGAATTCATTAAATGTTTGTATTATTATAGTCAGAAACAGTTTTCAAATAGTAAAAATCTCTTCAAGAGCAAATTAAATATAATTATATTATCAGATATGTCTCTCAGATAAACTACTTTTGAAATGTAACTGGTAAGTTAAAATAGTTTTGATATGTTAGATAATGGCTTTTTTTCATATCTATTAATCATTCATTATACATAGTTAATGTTTTAACAGAAGTAAAAAAAACTTGTATTATTCTGCAATTCTATTTAACCATTCACTAAAAATAATAATAGACAGAATTTTGCAAATAAAATCAATATAATAATATCAATTTTAAATATTAGTTTAAAGTTCTCAATCTTGAAAATCTCAGGAAGCCCATCAAAACCTAATCATATCTACTATATGGAGAATCAAATAAAATAGCAAAGATACTTAAAATTATCTTGAATTATATATATATCAAATACTTAAGTAACTTCAAAAAATTTAGGAGGATAAAAATATATAGTATATAAATATATGGTAAATTTTATAAGCTAAATAAATAAATTTACTACTTATGTTTTTCCATTTATAAATTCTTATAGATCATAACTTATATATATATAATATATGTATACCAAAATAATATATAATTTTTAATATTTTTTTTTATATTTACAATACATTTAATTGGTTTATTAAGTCAAATTAAAAATCAAATAACAAGTATTATATATCTAGTTATTAAAAATAATCTAATATTATTAATTATTTAACTATCTATTATTCTTTTAAAAAGATTTTATATATGCACCGTTAGGTAAAAATTTGAATTTAGAGAGTAGGATAATTTTATTTTAAAGACTAAAGCTTTTCTTATTTTACATTTTTTAATATTTATATAAGATTAAGAGAAAATTTATTTCTCACCTGGGTGATTTCTCATCCGGTTATGTGATAATATTATATTAATATAATTATTATAAATAATTTAATTGGTTAAAATGTGCTCTTTACTATCTATAAATAAATAAAAATTTTACCTTAGAGAACGCGGGTTCAATTCTTGCGATAGGCTTTAATTTTTTTTTATTTATAGCATCATGCTGCATGTATCACAGGTTATTGGTGCAGCAGATATAACATGTGTAACACATTTTCTTTGTATTCACACGATTAGTAAAGTCGTATTCACGTCATGTTTTTTTACTTTTATGCTCTCTAATCATGATTTCTGAGGTTATACCACCTGTTGAACCCTCCAATCATGATAATCATGATAATAATGAAAATAACAAAAGTACTACACCATTTGCTAAAAATATTTTAGGTTCTAATTTTAAAGATTGCGTAGGAAGTTTACTTTTAATTAACACCCTAATCAAGCTTGAGGTAGGAACTAGCTTTTATTCTATGACAATAGCAGTTCACTATATAGAACAATTCGCTCTTCAGAATAATTTTGCCATTTTTAAACATAAAAGTGAAAAGTTTTTGGATGGTACTTGTAGAAAGAAGGTACTTAAGTGTGATTTAGGAGAAAGGTATACTCAAAAACTTTCAAGATCAACATTAGATATAATGATGATGAAGGGAAGCAAGAAGCAAGGGTGTAAGTGGCAGATAAATATAACATGACTATTAAATTTATCAATAGTAACTGTAACATAATTTCATTTTAAGTACAATCATGAAATTTCTACCAAAACTTTGAAATTTGCTCCTACTTATAGAACTTTTTCTGAAGAAATAATGGATCAAATTGAGTTTTATGTTATACATGGTAGATGTGACGTGTCAATGGTTAGAAATCTTTTGCAACTTAAGTATCCTGACCGTGTATTCCTTACTCAAGATCTTGAAAATGCTATCCAAAAGATTAAACGGGAAAATGGAATAAGCCTAGGTGATACAGCTTCTTTATTATTAAAGCTTCTTGATTTACAAGTTAATAATCCTGCATGGTTTGTAAAGCCATTATTAGATGATACAAGTAATCGTCTGATCAGTATTTTCTGGATGTCACTAGAGCAACGCGAAAGATGGATCAAGTTTTATGATATCATCATTCATGATAATACTGCAAAGACCAACAAGTATAATTATCCGTTAAGCCTTTCATTTTAATTGATAATTACAACAAGAGTAGATTAGCTACTCAGGCGTTCTTGCAAGATGAAAGACAGGAATCATATGAATGGTTACTTCAATGCTATTTTAAAGCGTGTGAAATTTCTCCATTAATATTTGTTACTGATGAAGATCCCACAATGATTGCAACTGTTTCCACAGTATTTCCTGAAGCCCATCATATGCAATGTTTATTTCATCTTTATCAGAACCTTCCAAAAAACTTTCGTTCATATTTAAGTTCATCACTTTATCAAGAATTTCTTAAAGATTTTAGGGCAGTTCAACGTTCCTACTGTGAAAAAGTATTTGAACAAAGATCTCAAAATCTAGTTGAAAAATATGCTGCAGAAGAAAAATATATATCTATAGTACTATTAAATAGAAAGCATACATGGGTAAAATGCTTTACATCACGTCATTTTACAGCAGAAACGCAATCTACACAGCATGTTGAGTCAGAAAATGCATTATCACCGTTTTCAAAATAGTGTAGTACATGTCAATCATGCATGAAATTCGAATACCCATTATGAATACCAGTCATGTGACAAATCCATAAAAATTGGCCAATAAAATGTTAGTATTATCATGTGATTTGTGCGAAACAATAAATGAAAATTTTG
>QZLH01000017.1:25554-35570 GCA_003833135.1 Oehlia diaphana
ATAAATGACTTACTTATAGGCTTAAAGGAAAAAAATGCTTTATTTTTAACGTTGTGAATAATGGGTTTTTACTTTTAGGCTCATAGGAATATTATTTCTAATGATTAAAAATTTTACCGGACTTCTAGTAAAAAGTTAGCCAAATAGTACAATTTTATGCTAATGGTTTTAGTTTTTACATCATTTTTTAAATATTAGTACTTTACCTTGCCACGTCTTAGATTCCGCGCTATTATATATTATAATATATAACTTAACCCCAGTTTTTACTCTACTTTTTACGTGGATTACGAATTAAGAATTATAAACTTCGTAGCCACACTCAATTAAGGCAATATATTACTAGACCTATACTAAAGATAACTTTAGTAAGGCTTTCTTTATGAATTAAAGAAATTTCATACACTTTGCCTGGTGAGAAAGCCTATGATCTCTAACCTTAAACTCCTTTTTTTACAAGATTCCTAAACATTCTAGACCATCTAAAAAAAGAGAAAATTAAATATTAGTAAAAACGTTTCATTGAAATGCATAATTAGAACTAAAATCTCACCAAGTTTTTCATGCATTTAAAGAGTCAAAGGACCAACCATCTGAAAAAAGAAATAAAAAAAAGATGATGAATATTAGTGATCATTTGGTTATTAAAAGAAAAAATTAAAGAAAAAAATTAAACTTACGAAATTTGTGTTCAAAAGATATTCCTGGAAGCCAAAAAGCAAGTTTTCTATAAAAGAAAAATTAGTTAGTAATTGTTTGTTAACATTAAAGAAAAAAATATCTTACCAAAACCAGCATCCAAAGAGCTAAAAATCCATCTAAATAATAACAAAAATAAAGTTATTAAATTAATGTTATGTTAATAAAAAGTTTAAAAAATTTCGTTAGAAAGTCACTTTTTTTTTCATTAAATTAAAAAAAAAAGAACTTAAAAAAAAGAATTACCAGAAGTCCATGCATCAAAAAAATCTGCATTAAAAATAAGTGAAAAAACTTCTTTGTCTTCTCTTGTCAAAGTTCTACTTCAAAGATCTGAAGTACCATATCAGCCATCTAAAAGAATACATTAACCTAAGGCTAAAAAATAAAAAAAAAAGAAAAGTTTCATTAATAAAATTCTTTTAAAGTAGATTTCTTAAAGTTAATTCTGAACTTACTCAAATAGCTTACTGAAGTCTAGAAATACAGAACCTATAAAGATTAAAAAAAGAAGCATCAGACATTTCTTATAGATAAATGACGAACTCCTCTCAAAAGAAATAACTTACCATCCAAAAGTCTTCCACAGATAAAGTCATTACCTACAAAAAATAAAAAAAAGGAAAATTTAATATGTTTCTCATAAATAATGGTGAAACTCTTCTTCCAAAAATTTACTTACCATCCAAAGTTCTTTCAGAGAACATTACCTACCAAAAAAAGAAGGAAATAAAAAAAAATTCATTTCTAACACTAATGATAAATTATTAAAACAAAATTAACTTACTGTTCATTTTATTTTTCTGATTCTTGTTTTTTGTAAAGTATAATTTTTACTTTTGTTTTCTTCAGTAGCTTAATCAATGGTTTATAAACTAATTTTTAAAGTCCAGCTATCATAGACTTAAAAAAATTTTTATGAAAAATAAAAAGAAAAAAAAATAAAATTTAGTAGTTAATAAAACAAAAAAAAAATCAAAAAATTGATAAAAATAAAAAAGAAATCAGAAATCATCTAAGAGAGCACTACTCGTGAAAATGTTCAGTTCCTTCTCAGTTGAACCTCAACTTCAAGCCATTGGGAATATTATTCATTTCTTTAATTTTGTCAGTTGTTTATATCAATAGCTTGTTGATGTTGCTATTGTAAAAAAGAAATTAACGAAGGAGAAAGAGGGAAAGGAATTATGAGAAAGAAGGACAAGAACATAAACTTTTTTTTAAAGATTATCCATCATTGAACTGCACCTATCAGTTATCTTATTATATCACATAATACACGTGATATTAATTTTATGTAGGACATGTTAAACTATTTTAACTATTTTTAATCACGAATAAACTATTTTTTTACATTTTTTTTTTATACTCTTCAAAATAATAAACAGACAAATCCATCTAAATGTTCTGCGATTACATTTTTGATACTTGGATCACATTCAACTTAACCATCGCAAAATGACAAAAACAGCATATAACATTAATTATAAACATTCCAGGTTTTTTAGTATAAATTGACTAGAAATTATTAGAGGTCATAAGCTTTCTCACCAGCTGGCAAAATGTATGAAATTTCTTTTAACTCATAAAGAAAGTCTTACTAAAGTCATCTTTAGTATAGGTCTAGTAATACATTGCTTTAATTAAGTGTGGTTACGAAAATTATGATTTATTTCTTTGCTATTTTTTGTTATTTTGCAATGATATAAAACTTTGTTTTAGTATAGCAAAATTTAAGTAGGATACTTGTCACAAATTAAATATCATATTTCAAGTAAATCAAGCTATAATATGTGTAATATATATTGATATTAAATTTAATTAAAATTTATTCAGAATTTATACATTATAAATTAGCGAATTAATCTCAAAATCATAAAATTTACAATAAATTTTACCATTTCAATCTATAAATTAAATTTCATGGAGATTTCTTAATCGTAATTGAGATCACCAAATTTATAAGCTATTTATGGGCAATAAATTTCATGCAAATCATCCCACTTCAACCAGTGAGAATGTGAAGAAGATATTGAAAAGGAAGACACAGCAGACAATGAAGATGAAGAGGAAAAAGATATAAAAGGACCTGAAATCGGTTCAAGTAAAAAGCCAAAAAGTAAAGAGAAAAATAAAAAAGAAACATCAGTAATACCAATAATAAAATCAAAGATAATAATGGCAACAAGAGATGAATATAGAGCAGATTTGAGAATATTGACAAATGTTATGTATGGTCTTGATATTGGAGCAGATTGAAACAATTTAGCATTACCAGTAGTGATATTGATGGGATTACAAGGAGAAGTTCAACAGAATACCAATGCTATTGGAAATTTAAATGCAAATAGGGAAGTTATTGTGGAAATACCAGCATTTTATAGAATGAGAGGAGAAGATCCAGAAGAATGGCAGATAAATTTGAGGAAACATTTGCAGCAAATGGTTTAGGAAATGATGATGCACAAAAATTTAGAATTGCAAAAGCTAAATTAATGGGAGGAGCAGCAGATTGGTTAAAAACTGAAGGAGTAAATATTGCAGATTGGAATACTAATGGAAATAATAACTTAAGATTGAGAGTAAGAATAATTGAAAAATATGCAAGTGATGAAATTAAAGATAGATGGTTAGAGCAATTAGAAAAGATTACACAAAAAAATGAAGATGTAACTCAATACCTTACAAGATTCAAATATATTTTAAAGAGAGTAGGAGGGAATACGACGATAGCAGCAAATTAGCAGAAAAGAATTTTTATTAGAGGGTTAAAGCTAGAATTTACTAAAGAAATGGTAATGGAAAATCCAGCAGATCTAAATGGAACATTTCAGACAGCAAAGAACGTAAAAAGAGGTTTAGAAGTATTAACAGAGAAAATACAACTAAAAGAGCTCATTAAGGAACAGAGAAGACAAGAACCTATTGTTTAAATGAATGTGAAAGACAGAGGAGTAGATGAAATGACAAGCAGTTTCAAAAAATTAAAGATTAGTAAATTAGATATCGAAAGATTGGAACAGAAAAATAAGGAATTAAGAAATTTAGCAAATTAAAGATATAGGCAATTATTACAAAGAAATCAGCCAATTCAAGGAAGGCAATAAATTCAAAGAAATCAGCCAATCTAGAGAAGAATACCAACATGTTACAGATGCAACAGAATTGGACATTATAAGAATGATTGTCCTGAAGGAAGAAATATAAGATTAAATATGATGGACGAATATTATGATTATGGAGAATTTAATTATGGTGGATATGAATGTGAAGAATCAGGATATAATGAAGCGTATTATTTACCAGAATGTTATGATGAGCATGAAGATAAAGAATTGAATTATTATGATAAAGAACTATATCCAACAGATAATGCAGTAAAAACAAGAAGGCAGTCAAATAGAATGAATCCAATGAGAGGACATAAAAATAACAAAAAGAGAGATTTACAAAAAGAATTAAGGGAAGCAGGAAATAGGATGAATGATAGAGAAATACCAAGTGGTTCAACAATACCAAGACATAATGAAGATAGTATTACGATCTGGATGAATCTATGATCCATCAATCTGGTCCATTATGATCTGGATATCCATGTAAATCTACGGATGCAATTCAGATATGATCCGGATATCTGTGGATGCATTCAAAAATAAACATCACATGACTAATTTTTTTGGAAGAGATTAAATCTGGCCAGAATTAAACGATCACTATAAAAATTTCCTTATTTGGAAATTTGTGTAACATTTATGCAGTCAGGTTTAAATTTTTATTGGGCGGGAAATTTCCTTTTTTTAGAATTTGTGTAATGTCACGTGATCAGCAAAAGCTTTTTTATTAGGCCATTAACAATCCATATCTAAACAGATTATCCAGATTCATCCGGATTATTCATCCAGACCATCCATCACCAATCCAGATAATTCAGATGAGTTATGGATCGATTGGCGGATTGATGGATTGTAATACTAAATGAAGATGTGTATGAAAACAGCCAGAATTGGAATAAGCCAATAGGATCAGAAAATTATAACTATGGTCCTCATCCTGTAAGAAAGGATGGGAAGTTTTATAAACCTATGTTTATAAAAGAGAATAAAATATATTATCCTGGAATGCAACAAGACAAAAATGGAAGTTGGGTCAAAACAAAGCCATCAGGAATAGAAAAGCCTAGAGAATATGGACCAAGATGGATTAATGAAGTATATTGTGAAAGATGTTAAAAATTGCAGGGCAAATATAACGTATAGATAATTAATAAATGAAAATAACAAGTATCATAAACAATTGAGAGAAAGGACATACAAACTGAGAAGTATAAATAAGAAAAATTGACTACACTCAGTGGAAACTATTAAAAATAAAGAAAAAAGAACCATTGCAATGAGAACAGAATTAGAAATTGAGGATCAACTAGTAAATGTAATAATAGATACAGGAGCCGTGATAAGTGTAATAACAGACAAGTTAAGAAGGAGATTGAATATACCTATATATGGAAGCAGTAAATTTTGATGTACAATAGCAAATGGACAAAAGATAGCAGCACTAGGAAAAGCAAATATAACCTTGAGATACAAAGATGAATTGAAAATATCAAAAGATGTCAAAGTGATAGAATCAAAAGAAAAAGATCTACCATATTTTGTGGTATATAAGCACCCCTTTTTTGCACTTGATGCCGGCCAAGATCCTCATAATTTTGGCCAAAATCGCCATAATTCTGGTCAGGGTGCTTATTTTCAGGGGGGTGCTTACTTACCGCAAAATACGGTAATTTTAGGAAATGATATATGGAAATTGTATAATGCAAGAATAAACTTTGAGGATTACACTTTGAAATTAGAGGAACAGGGAGAAATAATAACAATTCCAGTAGGATATGAAAGAGAAGCAATATATGAAAGTGAAAAAAGTGAAGAAGACGAAGAATATGAAAGCAATGATGAAAGAGAGGTACTTAGAATACACCAGAATTTTAAATAGAGAGTTTTGGCTCTGGAGAGAGAGAGATGATAAAGATGCTTAAACTAAGTGAAAAGTTTATGCAAAAACTGAATATAGGAAAAGTAGGTGAATTAGTTTGGGAAAATATGATGAAGTTATTATTGGAATATCAAAATATTTTGGAATATAACGAAGAAATAGAAGGAAGGACGAAAGCAGTACAGCATGAGATAAAGATAAAAGATGGAACAGAACTAATAAAGCAAAGAAGGTACAAAGAAACTGAAGAAAAGGCAAAATTTATAAGTGAAGAAGTTGATAAGTTGTTAAAACAGAGAAAAATAAGAAAATCAAAAAGTCCATGGAACTCACCTGTTACATTAGCAGGAAAAAAGACGGGAAAGTACAGATTTTGTATCGATTATAAAAAGTTGAATAAGGTAATCATAATGAATAGTTTTCCTTTACCAAGAATGGATGAACTGTTAGACAAGTATAGAAAAGCAAAATGATTTTTAAGCATAGATTTAGCAGCAGGATTTAATCAAGTAGAAATGAAAGGGGAAGACAAAGAAAAGACCACATTTATGTGTTCAAAAGGATTATTTGAATATAATGTAATGCCATTTGGATAAACAAATGCGCCTGTAACATTTCAAAGATTAATGGACGAAATATTAGAAGAATACATAAATGATTTTATAGTAATGTATATTAATGATATTATGATATATTCAGAAAATTTAAAGGATCATATGAAACACATAGAAAAAGTACTGAAGAAATTACAAGAAAATAACTTAATAATAAAATTGAAGAAATGTAAATTCTTGGAGAGAAATATAGAATTTCTAGAACATATAGTAGGAAATGATGGATTAAGACCGGACAACGAGAAAATAGAAAAGATAAAGAAAATGAGAGCACCAACAACAGTGAAAGAAGTAAGATCATTTTTGGAACTTTGTTCATATTATAGAAAATTTGAGGAAAATTTTTTAAAGATAGTAAGACCTATAAGTGATTTAAGAAAGAAAGGAGTACCATTTATTTGGGGAAGAGAACAACAAGAAGCATTCAAAAAATTAAAGAAGAAATTGATATATTATCCAATATTACAACATCCAGATTGAAAGAAAGAGTTTTTATTAATAACAGATGCATCAGGAAAAGGATTAGGCGCAGTATTAAGTCAAAAAGATGAAAAAAAAAGAGAAGTGGTGATAGCATATGCAAGTAGAAGTTTATTACCAGCAGAGGAAAATTATGCGATAACTGAACTAGAATGTTTAGAAATAGTTTGGGGAATACAACACTTTTATAAGTATTTGATCGATAAGAAATTTAAGGTAATAATGGATCACAGTGCGCTAAAAGGATTAATAAATGCAAAGATACCTAAAGGAAGGAGAGCAAGATGGGTAATGGAACTACAACAGTATAATTTTGAAGTAATACACAGATTAGGAAAGGAAAATGCCAATGCTGATGCATTAAGTAGATTACTAAAAATAGTATAAGAACAGCCAGAAATAGTAATAATTGATTTAATGTCAATAAAGATAAATGAACCATTTGAAATGATTGGAATAGATATAGTCAGACCATTAAAAGAAACGGAAAGAGGAAATAAGTACATTGTAGTAGTAATGGATTATTTCACCAAATGGCCTGAAGCCGCACCATTAAAGGAAGCTACTGCAAAAGAAGTAGTTGAATTTATTTGAAAAGATATAATTTGCAGACATGAGTGTCCAAAGAAGATAATTAGTGATAGAGGAACTTATTTTAACAATAAGATGATGGAAGAATTAGTGGAAAGATGTGGAATAAATCATAGGTTAAGCACACCATATAGGCCACAAATAAATGGTTTAGTTAAAAGATTCAATAAAACTCTATGTGAGGGATTAGCTAAGTTAGAAGAAGAAAATTGGGATAAGTATATACCTATTGTTTGCATATAGAACAAAGAAATAATCATCGACAAAAATTAAGCCTTTTTATGCAACATATGGGAAAAAAGCAAGAATACCTATAGATAAAGATGAAAATAAGATAACATTGACTAATAGAATAAAGGTATTGATTGAGAAACTACTGGTAATAAGAAGGAAAATAAGAGAAAATGTAGGAAAGGCTCAAGAAAAACAAAAACAACAACATGACAAAAGTGGAATTAGGAAATCTAAATTTGAAATAGAAGATAAAGTATTATTATATGAAGCATGGAGAGAAAAACAATGGTCTGGAAAATTACAAAATAAGTGGAAAGGATCATATCTAATCCATGAAGAATTTGGAAATAGAGCATATAAGCTCAAAGAATTAGATAGAAGGATATTGAAGACACTACAGAATGGAGAATGGTTAAAGAAATTTTATAGTTGAGAAAAATTTATACTAAAGATAATAATTAAAGGAAAAGAAATAATGGATAAGACATGAGTTCGATTCTATTAAGGTTATTTGTAAGGTCATAAATAGCGAATAAGAGGATTATGTGAGCGACCAAATATTAAGCAAGGATAAATGATTAATCACAAGATAGATGGAAGTCAAAAATATTTAATTGAGAATTGATCACCATTAGCTTATTGGTAGATCACTGAGATTTTAGTTATAATGAGGTTATCAGTTCAATTTCAATGATCAACAAAAATTTCAAAATTAAATTAATATAAGTAAAGAATATAAAAGAAAGCAGATTAAAGAATGCAGATTAAAGAATGTAAAAAAAAGCAGATTAAAGAATATAAAAGAAAGAAGATAAAATAGAAAGATAGTACATTAAATAGTATATAGAAAAAAGAAAGGAGTTGTAAAAATCATTTAAATAGGAATGGAATTCAAAGCAAATTCCATAGCAAAAAATTTTAGAAAATAATGATTTAATAAAATATTATATTAATAAAAAGTAATATGGTTCGCCCTAAATTTTTGTAAAATATTTTGTTTTATTATTTCGTTAAATTCTAAATTATAAGGAGAATAAAATATGAACTTTCATAAGGAGAATAATTAAATTTAAAAGGTGAGATAAATATAAAGTACTTTGTAGCGAAAGATATTGTTAAAAAGTATGAAATTTTGGAAATTTAGAGAAGTAAAATTTTATATCGTTTAATGTTTTGTATTACTAACGCTATTTATTTTATGTGAACCAAGAATGTTGTTATGAATGTTGTCGTTGTAAAAATGTTGTTATTGTTGTAATTTTGATGTAATATTTTTGTTGTTGTATTTTGTCATCATCATAATTTTGTTACCGTATTCTTGTTTGTTCATTTTGTTGTTCGTTCGTTCATGAGAACCGATTTGATGTGGCAACTCTTTATGTTAATGAAAGAGGGAATCAGAGGTCTTTACCATAGTTCTGGCATTTTTATGTAAAAAAAAATTAAAAGAAAATGCTGGAACTATAGTACCAGCATTTTTATGTAAAAAAAATCAAAAGAAAACGTAAAACTATAGTACTGGTGTTTTTATGTAAAAAAAAATAAAAGAAAATACCAGAACTATAAAAAGAAAATGCCAGAACTATAGTACCAGCATTTTTATGTAAAAAAAATAAAAGAAAATGCTGGAACCTATAGTTTCAGCATTTTTATGTAAAAAAAAATAAAAGAAAATGCCAGAATCCATAGTTCTGGCATTTTTTATGTAAAAAAAATCAAAAGAAACGCTGGAACTATAGTTCTAGCATTTTTATGCAAAAAAAATTAAAGAAAATGTCAGAACCATACTGGCATTTTTATTAGGGTTGGATCAGTCCTGACAAAAACCGGTCCTACATCAGTCTTAGGACCAGTCTTCACAGTCTTTAGTCCAAGATCTGAGGACCGATCCAGACTGGGGACTAAGGATTGGTCCGCAAATGATTTTCAAATTCCGCAATATTGCGGATTTTGGAATTAAATTGCGGTTAGTAGCCCGCAATTCCGCAATTTTAATTGCTGCCCATAACTATAGTTTCGTATATTTATAAAAATGCCGGAACTATGGGTTCTGGCGTTTTATTTTATTTTTTTTACATAAAAACGCCGGTACTATAGTTCCGGCATTTTCTTTTATTTTTTTTTACATAAAAATGCCAGTACTATGGTTCTGGCGTTTTCTTTTGATTTTTTTTACATAAAAAACGCCGGTACTATAGTCCCGGCGTTTTCTTTTTTTTTTTTTACATAAAAACGCCAGAACTATGGGTTCCAGCGTTTTCTTTTAATTTTTTTTTACATAAAAACGCCGGTACTACAGTTCCGGCATTTTCTTTTAATTTTTTTTTACATAAAAATGCCGGAACTACAGTTCCGGCGTTTTCTTTTAATTTTTTTTTACATAAAAAATGCCGGAACTATTGTACC